>CM034351.1:44464816-44655103 GCA_019925275.1 Mytilus edulis
TATATATAGAATCGTATCTAGAAATTTACAAAAAGGTGGGTTGAGAACTAAACTTTACGACAGAACGATTTTATCCTTTTTTATTGTCATTGCTATATAATTACATTAAATGTATGTTTCATTATAATACGCTATTCTGATTGGCTAACTGCACATCACATGCTATCACGAAGTTCGTGGTACACGGCTGTTTCTTGCAAGGAAGTAATTGCACCGAAGGTTTCATATGGTACAACTTGAAGTAATTCCTTCGAAGATTTTTACGGATGCCATCTTGACATGGTAGACATTTATGAAATATCTGTGTCAGATATGTCCAAACGGTCGTAACCACAATCGAGTTATCTTGTTCTTAAATATGGCATCACCAAATGACAATGGTTTCCTAAATTTTACTTACAAAGAGAAACATGGCATTTGCCACTAGGGGAGCACGATCGGCTGACTCTTCAATAGCATCGTAGGTCACCTCCAGTTTGCTAGGTTCGTGTTGCTTAGTCATTAGGTTCTATCTAGTGTTTTTGGACTTATTTGTCGTTTCGCTATCGATCGTTTTCTCATCGTGTGGTCAGTTTCTCTTTGACTTATACGTTTTAAATGTTCTTTTTATATCTGTAGCCTCTTTTATGCAGTTTTCCATACATATAAAGGACTTATCGTCATGTCTTGGCTTGACAGTGGATTCATTATTATACAATATCATACATGTTTTTACAGAATTATAAACTCAATTGGTCAGTGGTTATCGTTATTGGTTCGGGTTTGTTTCATTTTTCATGTCGGGGCTTTTTATAGCCAACTATACTGAATAGGTTTTTCTCATTGTTGAAGGCCGTACGATTGCCTATAATTGCTTACATTAATTTCATTTGAACTTTGGTGGATAGTTGTCTCATTGGAAATCATATCACATCTCCTTATTTTCATATTCATGGTTAATTGAGTTCATATAATTTTCCTGCTTCTATTATCTTTCGTAAAGAAAAAAACACAAATGTCATAGCAAATCATGTCCATTCGAAAAAAATCATTGTAACTGTTTCCGCTTTATCAGTGAATGATATTGGGAAGAATACTGAAAAGAATCTGACATGTTTGACTTTTAGAAAAATTATACTGATTTCAAGGTGGTTTTCTAGCACATATTGTTGTATATAATACCGTCCAGCCGCCATTTGTCATGTTGCAAAACACCTTTACCCCTCGTCGGATTTGGAAGGATATATTGTATATATTCCACTTCTGCGTTTGTATTCAAACCATTCAGTACAATCTCCTACTTGCATATTTTCTAAAATGTAGAAATTACATAATAAGAATGATTTTATGAAACATTCAGTATAGTATTAATTTTTTGCTTTATATGGTTAAATACACTATACAATGTTAATTAGACCAATTGGGTCCAATGTTATGGAGATAATAAAACAATGGATAGACATATATATACGTCAATGGATCATACATATCCATTTTATGATAACAAGTGTTGTCTATGAAAACTACGTACTTATATCTTATCTTTTCCATGTTATCGGTCGTCCCTCTGTCTCATTTGTGTCTGTATCACTCTGCTCAACTCTTAATAAATTTGCATATCACGGCTTTGTGACGCCAAATACGTTGACCCGGCCTTGATAACTTTGAACTGGACATATCAACGACGTCATAATATATGAAACGACGTTGATAAGTTTGGCACGAACTTATCGAGTTATCTTCGGGTTTGCTGGTGAAACAAAAAAAAACACTTGTTTCTATCATGCGAATATAACCCGATAAATCGATTATCTGGTTGTATGCATACAATGTATTGATATTGTAAAATGTCAGCTGCTCGACACAATATGAAGCCTTTTTGATCTTGTTCGCTGCGCTCACTCGACAAAAAGCGTCATATTATGACTCGCAGCTGATATTTGACGATATTAATGTGCAGACAACCTGATTATCGATACTTAATATTATGAAAGATTTATGTGGCTAGCATCTAAATCAGCATGTTCGGATGTCTATTGTTTTACTATTAGATGGGAAATCTTTAATGCGTCCTGTTTTTTTATATGAAATAGATTTATGATTAAATCATTATATAAATTGGAATTGATTTTAAATCACGACCTGACGTCTGTAAAAGTTATTTCAACCTACAGAAATATCCCCATATATAGATACTTACGTAAATTTGATACTACAAGGCAACCGTACCGTTTTCGAACGTTTAAACTTTTAATTAATAACTTTAATGAAAACAATCTATATAATCTATAAATAAGGTTCGTCAGAAAAACAAGGAAATGGAATAATCAAATTTAGAAAGGAGGAACTATTTCAGGTACAGATATGTAAAGACGTTGAATCTTAAGAGCCAATCCACCAGAAAACCATGCAATATTCAGAAAATCGTTCAATTCAACCATCACAAACTTAATCTTTGACATAAAATACTAATCGTATCTATTTTAAGTTACAGTCTCATTAGCATAATGCGTAAATTCATAATGAAACCATGGAAAAAATCCAACCGTTTTATGCCTTTTAAGAATGACCCAGACGCATTTGAAATAGGGTAGTTGAGTTTTAAGAGTAAAGTCAGCTGGACCACATCCATTGTTCTATGTTATGATCAATCAAAAATGAAAATTTAAAAGATTTGGCACATTGCAAGGAGCCCGGACATAAAGCCGTGTTGTTTCATACATGAATTGATATGGTTTTCATTTGCTTATATGTTGCAAGACCTGTTCCCGATATGTATGCAACTTATATCAGCAAGACCTGTTCCCGATATGTATAGCTTATATATGGTTTAACCATTGAATATGTTTTATATCATAACAAAAAATAAAGGTTGGCAAATGATTACTAGATGTTTATTTGTACCATGGAAGAATGGTGATTTTAGTCCTAAATTTACACTTTTTTTACTTTGTTTGAATTAAATTCTAAACACAATTGGAAATAAAAATGGCATATAAAATAATCTAAAAGACAATAATCAATTTGATAAAAAAAAAAAAAAAGGGTAAACAAGACATGTATGTACTGCAAGTGCAAAAATCAATAAATTGTCTGAAACCAGTGAGTCCATCGTTTATGCTCTTCCATTGACTTATCTCCCTTGATTAAGATCTCAAAACATGTCAGCTTCCAGTGATTGTTTGGCAGACAACGTCTACAGTGAAGTTTGCAACTTTTTTAATCTTGAAGGACCATGTTGGCTATCTATCACAGCATTTTACATAAATATATATCAAACTATTTAAAATATTTGTATGCACTTAAGATAAAAAAAAACATTTCCCAAAAAGATAATTACTGACAAGAAATTTGACAATTACCAGACAATAATTTAGTGAATAAATATTGTGGAAAATCAAGTCAAGAACAACATCAAGTGTTTTGAGATTTCAACGACCAAAACATAACAATATTCTAAATCATTCTTAGTTAAAACAGTGATCGAGTGGAATCACCTAGCAGTATGCTCGCACCGAGCATTGAGAGCGTCAAAACTACCGTCAACAATTCAACGACACTCTCTCTACTATTGTATTACAACCAGTATAGGTATCCGAACATATTCATACAGATACAGACTATCGTTCATCTTAGAAGTCCGAGGCTGAATAATACTGAAAACTTAGTCCAAATAGTTATAACGTCTGGCAAGGCTATTTTAATTTTCTTCTGGGACGTAGGTGTCCAGAAAAAAAAAATTAAAATAGCCTTGCCAGACGTCATATTATTTGGACTACTGAAAACTATGTTGGCGAATTTCCTCCAAGACTCCTTATTCTATATAAGACTAGGAGTGGTTTATTTTCCCATGGTTGTAACATTTTCTTGTTTTAGAATATGCCCGAAGTACAGGGACTTTTATGGAATTCATTGGCATAATAGTCAAGCAAGATGTCAACATCCGACCAACCCTCTTCCAGCAAAGCCAAAGCTGACCGATGATCTTCACCCTTTATAACAAGCTGTATACAGGACGAGTTATTCCAGTAGGAACAGGTATAAATCTTACTATCAATTTTTATTTGTTCCTGACGGTCAATCTAAAATTAGGGGACTCTAAATTAAAAAAGGGGGTAAAGGGACATGTGGATATTCATTTACGCCTGTTTCTAAGACTTCTCATTTTTTTCCTATGGCAAAGTGCAAACCAAAAATATCACTTTTAAATACATTTTTCTGTGTTGGACAGGGTTAAGGGACGATGATTTGAATCTTAAAAAAAGGGACGGGGAAAGGGGTAGAATGGTCAAAATATGTTATATCCTTGCCAGCTAAGGACAGAATATTAATTATCAAGCTACATGTATTAACCAGGGTAGAATAATTTATGTTCTGCTTGATAAAAATGTTTTCATTGAATTTCTAGACCAGAATAATCAAAATTTATTTCAACATATTTAACATTTAGCAGGACAGGATTTTATTCCATTTCTCTAAATATTTCAGTTTTTATTTGGCCCTTTTTTCTAGCCAAGGGTTAAGATCCGCTCCCCTCCTTGGCGGATTAAGATAGATTTCGGAGACACAAGGTAATGATTTTCATTTTCACGTGTAGAAAATGTAGAAAATGTAGATAAACAATTGCCACGTGCTAATTGTGCAGGGATTTTTTACCCCTCGAAACATACAACGATATCAAGTGACAAATCTTCTGAATCAACTTATAGAAGTTCCTGTGTAAGTTTTTGCACAAATGTTGGTATGTAATCGTATATTTTCGTTCCCTACTTCATCAAATTTGTAAACTCTATACGCTACCATGTTTTCACCTCCACACTGAAGAGAGTTCAAGTGCTACCATTGATCAAGAATAATGAATTCGGAATGGGCGCGACTTTCATCAACCGATAGATGGCATAACATTGTTATCACCAATGTTGGCTTAATCTGCCAAGGGTGGAGAGGAAAGGAGTGGATCGTAACCCTTGGCTAGCGAAGATGACTTGGCCAGGATAATCTTGTTCAAAGTACATTAAAATCACATGTGAATCAGGGACCTTGTAAAAATTGTAGTAATATATTTCTTTAAAAAACATGTACACATAAATTTAGACATCAATTCAAAACTACTTTGCATTTGTTAATTTTATCCCTCAGCTTTTGATAAAATTTCAATAAACATGTGAGAATTCATAACCAAAGACACAAGGGTTGTTCAGCTCTTTGTCTACTAAAAATTTAATCTATTTGAAAATATCCATACTAATACATCCAACAAAACACTAGACAACTTTACCTAGTGAACAATCAACTGGGCCATTATTCTATTTATTCTATTCCTAAAGCTACTATGTACATGTATGTAGATTACTGATACATGTAGAACCCTACAGAAAATACATTTAAACCACATGCACTGTTATGTTACACAACCCTATATTTCCAGCTTCATTGACTTTGCTTTGACTTATGTCTTAATTATTTTGTTTCATATAAGAATTGTTTTATAGTTTAACACTTTTTATAGGGCTATGCAGGCAATGCTCAATGAAGATGAAAAATTTTGTAAAAGTGACAATAGCCAGGTCAAACTTAATACATGTATAGAAGGAAAATATTGGTAAGATTTTTTTAACTCATCAATTTAACTGTTTGTATAATATGGTAATCATACAAAGTATATGTAATCACTTATATAATTACATAATTATACATCATTTTTACTGAACAGGTCCTTTTTAACTGTTTTTCCCACTGCAAAATCACTTTACTAATTTGTGGTACTATAGTGGGCGTCTCCAATAGTGTCCATGCATAAACTAAAGAACTTTTCAGACATTCCATTTCAAATATAAAAGGGTTGGGGTGGGGTCTATTTATTGGTACTTTTGAAAATATTTCATCTGTTATATTAAAGTCATATTTGTCCAATTTTAGAAGATTATTTTTTTTAAATTATTGGCTTCCTAATGTTTTCCGTATGCAGTGAACTCAATGTGAACTTTCTCGTTAAAATCTGAAAATCGCATTGATCCGTCATTGAAATAAACTATTATCTTATTGTACATGTTATACACGTGCTCAATAGCCATGCTTAGTGATTGTTGGTTGTTTACAACATGTAAGGTGACAATCGGTAAACGTCGGCTTCGAAACACCTAAATTAATTAGCTGCTATATTTTCACATCAAAGCAGACTAAGTGCAATATTTTTGTGACGATTATACAATATGGATATGTAAAACATGATGAAATTGTACAATTGATTGATTGTTGGTTGCTTAATGTCCAATGGCAAGTATTGCATGCATGTTTAGGACAAGAAGAAATTGAAAATAAATACATTATTGGTATTCTTTAATATGCTTAAACTTATCATGTATTTAAATTTTAGATGTTGCAATTGGGTCCCATTTTATAATGGTCCGCATTGATGTCCAAATGGTCAAAAATAAAACTTTGTTTGATTTTATTCAAAAAATGAATTCTTGATGTTCTTTGATATGCACAATACAGAATGCAAACGTTTTCATAGATTTTTTTTTAAATTGTGGTCCGGTTTATAAATTCGGCCACATGTGAAGGTCCAAATGTTCCAAATGTTAACTTAGTTTGTTTCAAAACAAAAAAAATGAACTCTTTTGCATATAGAAATATCCTGAATATAAATATGTATTTATCCTTTTGATTTTGGACCCAGTTTTCAAAAAAGTTGGTTCAAAATGGGGTCTAAAATTTAACTGTGTTTGATATCACCAAAATTTTCATATATAATGGGTTGTTTTATATGCTGAATCTAACCTGTATATGGATTTAAGATTTTTGGCCTTGTTGTGAAATTGGTTCACATTGAGGTCCAAAGGGTCCAAAACTAAACTAACTCTTGTCAAAAGTGATCAAAATTTGAATTATTGGAGTTCTTTGATATGCTGAATCAATAAATCAATGTCTTTGTAACATTTTCATTCTATGTCAGAAACCTTGTTGTGTCCAAACTTGTAATTTTCTTCTTCTTTCACGACATTTGTCCATCTTGTTTCTCTGAGACTGGTTTAATATTTTAAAATGAAACTTTAATGAAAAGATGAGCACAATGTGTAGATCGTTTGCTAATGTCAAACATTTTCAAGATTGCCACCAAAAAGGGTAAAAAATTCAACACTGGTTGATTTCAATGACAATTGTTATTTAGGGGTAGTCATGGTAGTGTGACATGCTGAACAAAGTAAGGTTGTTTTCCCTTCAAAATGGCAAACAATTTCGAGCTGACCGAAGAAAGTGTCAAATTGTTATTTTTGTCCAATTTTAATGAATTTTTGGAATAGTTAGACATGCCAACAAAACAAGGACATTATTTAAGATGGCCACAAAAAAATGGTAAAATTTTCTAATTTCTGTTTAAATTCGATTTTCAAGAATATTTATATTTAGCTGTATTTTGACATGCCAAGCAAAGTGGAGGCAATTGTTTTTGTTGTAACGACCTTATGTTAAGGGGTAGTTGGTCATGCTGAAAAAGAGTGAATAACTGTTTTGCAAAAAATGATTCACCCCTTTTTTCGCATTGTTTAGCCTTTGGGACTGTATCCACTTACAGTAAAAAAATGTCCGTTCACTAAGTGACTGGGTTGAATTGCACTTGAAGCACATAATCAGCCTTTGTAATTAAACGAGAAAAATACTGGGGTTCCGAAAATTTGGTGAATCAGCTTTCTATTTCTTGCGTGTCATTCACTTAGATAATATCTAAGTACAAATGACCACCTTACATAACAAAAACGACAAATTTATAGCTGTTTAGATAACAGTTATTAAAAATAACTGTCTGAAACAATAAAATGTTTCCAAGAGAGAGTTCAGTAAAATAAGAATGCACGACTATCTAGCTTCCTGTATATAATGTCTAACCAAGAATATTCCGTATTGCTAACAAACAGAGCTAAAATTTTGTTGTGAACTGTATTGAGAGTAAAATATCTATCGCAATTAATGTAGAGCTGATAATGGCTTTGATTTATTGATATTGAAAATAAATGAATCCACAGTACTTGAAGAATTAAAATTTTACAAAATGTTTCCAGGAAAACCATAAACCATGTCTACAATTAGAAAAAAAATATAATCCAGCAAATTAAGTGAGTCTAAAAATTGAAGATAACAATGGACTTGGTAAGGAAATCGATTGCACATATTAATTTTGTTTTCCAGGATTGGACCGCTTCACAAAGGAAATGACTATGAAGTTACTGCGGAGAAACATGGTTATGTATTTGTAAAACAAGATGGTGAAATGGCTGTGTTCTCTGCTTATAAACTGGGAGAAATATCGGTCAAGGTTAGTTAAGGGGAACAACATTTTGTGTTTTTAATAATTATTGCTATGTTTCTCTTGGTAATATTAAAGTGAGCTACATAATGTTATTTTAGTATTTGTTGCTTTTTTCTCTTTGTAGCTGTCTGAATGACTTATATAAAGTTATAATATGAAATAAGGAAATGTGATATGATAGACTAAATGACTTAAATGCTAGCTGCTATAGGTCACTATTTTGCCTTCAACAATTAGCAAAACCCATACAGCACAGTAAGTTATGAATGGCCCTGACAACAAAATGCTAAACAATTCAAATGAGAAAACCAATAGCCTAATTTGTGTACAAAACAACAAATGGGAAACAAATATGATATACATTTATAAGCCACAACCATTGAATTACACATATTTTAAGTGGCAGGGTTGAACAAGTTAGCAGGCACCCAATCCTCCCCTAACCTGTAACAGTGATGCAACAGCACAGCATGATAACAAACAATAGATTAAAGCTGAGATTAAGTTTATTCAAAGGATCCATGAGCTAGCATAGTCTTATTTATTGGTAACCCTGTTACAGTTTGTATTAACATTAAAAGTGTGATGAACCTTGGTAAATAAACTTTTTAAAAGACTGAATTTTGATACTGAACTATTGTAAAACTCTATTGAACTTTGTTAGAAATTAGATAATATCTGCACCTATATTGTTGTTTTACATTAAATCTGCACCTATATTGTTGTTTTACAGGTGGTAGACAAAGCAGGTACAGCTCTACCTGGAGTGGTGTTGTCCCTAAGTGGAGATAAACAATACAGGAGTAATAATATTACACAAGAGAATGGCCTCTTAGCTTGAGATGGATAACACGTGAATTGTATGTGTAAAGATCTTTTAAGAAAAAGAATGTGAACATTGAAAGTGAACCAAGATAAATCATTTGATTGACTGATTATACAGGTAAAAACGATGATTAACATTTTTTTCCTATATAATACAAAATTAAATAGACCTAGAATAATCCATCAGCACGCCTTTGATTAATATATTTATATCTATATTTGTGTCTACATCGCTTATATGGTCATCGCATGACACTAGAGGTCAACTTAATTAATAATTTATAATAATTTATTAATAACTAATTAGGTGGCGACTGAACTAAAATACACACGAAACGAAGCTACATATTTTTATGCTCCTGCCCTGTTTATTATTTTTTTAGATTTGTAATAGTTTGGATAAATGTTTTGCATTGTTATAAATAACATATGAGAATTTGCTTAAAATCGGTGAACATGAAATTGACAGCTAGTGCCACTTTAATTCACTAAGTGACTCATTTACAATAATTTTTCATTCAGTTTGTTTTGCAAAGTACTAATATGATTTAATAAAATATGTTTTATCGTCATTACCCAGGAGCCAAATAGATAAAGATTAATTGTTCTTCTTTTGTTTTTGGTATTTTAAACAATATAAATAATGAATAACATCGAAATATATGTGTTACCCAAAAGGTGAAGCTCGTATTTCATACCGTGACAGGTAATTAAGGAAAACAATATGTCTATCAATGATAAAAGCAAATAGTCAATCACGAAACCAAGCGAATAATATCATATTTTGAAATTGATAGTACTTTTAATAATCGAAAATAAAATTGTGTCGCTTAAGTGGTTACCAATAGGTACAGTTTATTTCATTCAATAAGATACGAACACGTACATTTATAGGAGCTTATTTTTTAAACTTAACTTTTTTGTGTCTCTCTTATGACATTTTATTGATCTCCTCTTGTATTTCATATGTATCCATCTGTTCTAGTTAGTAGTCCGAAATTGTTTTTTTTTCTCAGTTGATTTATGAAGTTCGAACAGCGGTATGCCAATGTTGCCATTATTGCCCTTTACAAGCACTTTGAAGCAATTTGTTCATCATGTTTTCTAACATTTGAAAATCTTCTAAATTGAAACTACAGGCTTTATACTTCTAAACTGTAATACATGACTGGTTGTGATCACCTCCGTATTTGATGTTGCCTGTTACCTTAGATGTCTATGATATAATTTGTAGAATTTGTGTGTCTTTCCGGTTTTTTTTTCTGTACCATTGAGTTGACAGTTTAAGACAGATTTATTATGTTTATAAATTTTGGTTAACCTTTTGTGTCGTCTGCCTCTCCCTTAAAATGTGTATATCAGCGCGTTACATTTGCACCATTTTTCTAAGTTTTGCTTTAACAATTTTCGAATTTGCGCTTTTCGTAAATTAAAATCGTTAATTCGTAAAATGCGTGCTATATATATAACTTAAAATATCTGCAAGGTCCTAAAAGAATATAATTATAATAATAAATTAACTGCATGTATAACCCATTCTGCCTACTTCGGTAGATAAAACAACTTAGAGTACCGAAATATGCCAAGTTGTGCCGATTTAATCATAAAAGAGAGACGAAAGATACCAAAAGGACAGTAAAACTCTAAATCTAAAATAAATTGACAACGGCATGGCTAAAAATTAGAAAGACAAACATACAAACAATAGTACACATGACACTCCAAGAATAAATATCAATTATAAGGTATTTTTATAAATTAAATGTTTGCAATCGTATGAATTATTCTAAATATTAAGGATTTTCTAAAATTATGTTACAAAAATGATTCAACACAATGTCTAAGGACAACTTTGCATGAGGACGTCACAACCTAACTTTCTGAGCAATAAATTCTTAATCAAATCGAGAAATCCCTAATCAAATGACATTAAGGGATAAAGCACATCAAACGAATAGACAACAACTGTCATATTCCGGATTTGGACAGACATTTTCAAATGTAGAAAAAAATGGATTGAACCTGGTTTTATAGCGTTGGACCTCTCACTCATATGACAGTAGCATCACATTCTAATATGAACTATAGAAAAATATGAAATTTACTATTCATGCATATACAGATCACATCACTGCTCATGAAAACAGTTTGTAATTAACCACGATGGTTGAATAATATATGTCAGGAACCTAATAGTGCAATAGTTTCTTCAACCTTACCGTACGTTTAATTAATAACGCTTAATTACTGTATTTGTTGAATTTGTAACTTTTAACCCGGTGTTAGCTCAACTGTTAGATTGGATATCAAAAACGAAGAAAAGAATGTATCTACAAGTTATATATACAGTTGCATAGATAGTACAATAAACAAGAAGCTCGGAAGATTGTTTGCTTAAATCTTTCATCAATAATTAATTTTCTTCTCAATACATATATTTATTAATGAGTAGCTTAAACATGCATTTAAATATCTGTCATATGTTTTTTTTTAAAGCAAACAACTGCATTTTACTCCTAGAATAATAGTTATAAAATCGTCATAGATGCCAGGATTGAAGTTTTGTATTTGCATCAGACTCGCGGTATGTCTACAAAATAATCATCAGTGATGCTAAATACAAAGTTAAAACGACTAAATAAAGTACGAAGTTGAAGAGCATATGATTGAAAAATCATTTAAACCATAGCTGCTATGTTTCCTGACGCTCATGGAAAAAAATGTATACTAGATACTCTAAAACTCATTCAACCAAAATTGGCTGGATTAATGCAGCAGTTTCAAAGGAGATGATTTTTCAAAGTAAGCAAACTAGATGAACAAATTATGACAAATTTTTCTAAAGGACAATAACGTTGTAAAGTATTAACTTTCTTATAGATGTTACTTTGCTATCTACAGTTTATCCTAACCTTCGATATTATTCAATATGACCAATAACTACAAAATTTCCTTAACATTACCAATATAGTGGCGGCAACCCAACAATTGGGTATTCTGTTCTTTGGAAAATTTCACTGTCAATAGATCCGATGCGATGATATATGATTTTTAAAATGTAGGGTCATATGTTGATTGTTGATATCAAAGATACTTGTCATTTTCTATTAATTTGAAATTGTAAATAATCAGTTGAAATCAATAAAAGTAAGTATTGATTGCCCGTATCATAGCTTGCCTGAGTCTGATTTAGGTGACAATGCTTTTCGTATTGTTCTAATTCGACTCTGACGACATTGTAATGACTTATACAAACAAAACAAGCATCTGGGTTATTCTACCAAATAAATAAAAAAGAAGATGTGGTATGATTGCCAATGAGATAACTGTCCACAAGAGACCAAAATGACAAGGACATTAACACTATAGGTCACCGTACGACCTACAACAATGAGCCAAGCCCATACCGTATAGTCAGCTATAAACCTTGAATTAATGAATTTTCGTTTGAGCATATATGTTTTTCTACGCAAAATTCAACACAAACAGTAATGTGTAAAATTTATGTGTTACAATGCTGTGTTTTTTTAGGTTACATAACAACAAAAATACCAGAACAACTAAAATTATCTAAAATACTAAAGAAACTGATGTCCTGAAGAAAAATATTGCCTCACTGTGACTGTGAGATGACGATCAGAACTTTAAACGCGTTATTTTATGCATGTACCGATTGTGTGTCACCATCAGATCACCATAGCCCTTCTTTATCTGTTGTATCTTCAGGAATTGGAGAGTTAAACCAATACAAGACTTTATGTTGTAAATATGAGGTAAACCCGAGGGTAAACAGTTCAGTACGTTTTCCTCTCTAGACTGTATGTCGTAAAGTGAATCGCACAATAACAGATCTACGCAATGAAGCTACCTACATGATATATACTCAAAGAAGGAAATATAAGACGAAACCCAAATAAACACATCATAGATACCAGGATCCATCTCTTGGATGTCAGAATTGGGTTGAAGTATTTTCACGTACAAATTACATGAAGTAAGTCACGTCTGTTGCTTGATTGCTGCTTTCGTGTCTTTTTATCAATGTTTGAAATCTATAGTGTCTGCGAGAGGCCATCAAGTCTTAAACAAATATTTAAGGTATATGAACGACACTTTATATATTATATCATACATTATTCATGATAATTGTAAAGTAGAAACAAATGAAATAAATAGTAACGATATAAATCTTTAAAAAAAGTAGAAGAAAAGACTGTTATACAATTGTAAACAAGAATGTGTCCATAGTACAAGGATACCTTACTTGATCTATCATTTTTATATTGAGTGTACCATAAAAATGGGGTAAAAACTCTAATTTGGAATTAAAATTAGAAGGATAATATCAATGGGAACATATGTACAAAGTTTTTAGTTGATTGTACTTCAACTTCATCAGAAACTACCTTGACCAAAACCTAAACGATCCCTTTAACCTGAAATAGGATAGGCGAACGAACGGATGAACGGACGCATACACCGAAAAATACATAAAGCCTCTAGGTGTGGGTGAAAAAATATTTAAGAAATAATTCATGGGGGCTTGAATATATCGTGATTTTACCACGGGTTGTCCCTTTATGACAAATATTTTACCCTGAGCGATGAAACTTCACTGTACAAAAACTTGAGGTTGCTCAATACCAAGTGTAAACACTGGTGCTATAAAATGGGTATAGATTGAACAGTTTCTAGTCTACAAAAGTCCCCCTTCTTGCAATGTTCCTTTAGTAAGCTGAAAAATGTGACACTTACTCTTAAAAGTACATTTTAATTATCTCAGTTCAAAAGAAAGGAATAAAAAACGTATTGATAGAACGGTGAGGGGAGAAATGTAAAACTTAAATCTACATGTATGCTCTGTCCTAACTCTTTTTCCTAAATATACATGTAATATGCCCGATTGCAATTTGAACATCAATTGAATAATCATACCTTAACATAAATTGAAAATGTTCAAGTACAAATTGTCATGTTAAAAGCCCCAGTCGTACTTCCTACTTGATACTGACCATACATTGTACACACGTCAGCTGTAACTTGACCAGTGTAAGATACAGTATTAGAAGTATAAGCTTTCACAAAATTGATATCCTTAGACAATGGATCCCAAGATCCGTTTATGGTAAATGTGCCAACACTTTCGGATCCTCCTCCGGTTATTGAATTTGCATCAAACTGTATTGACATCGACCAGGGATATTGAACACCATCATGTACGTAGTATCCAGGCCACACCCCATCCCTGCCATATGACTGCAAACGAAATTATAATGATTCAGTGTGTTATGAATCAAAATAAACATATCATATTTGTATAGAGCTTCGTATAAAGGTTTATCGTTTATATTGAGGTTTTGATATAGGAATTTGTTTCAAATCTATAATTTAGGTGTAAGTTATATATTTGACATTTAATAACCACTATCATTATTTGTCTGTTTGTCTTTTTCTTTTTTTCATGGCGTTGTCATTTTATTTTCGATTGATGAGTTTGACTGACCCTCTGGTATCGTTCGCCCCTCTTTTAAGGTGTCAATTGAGAATTTTATTTTTATAAACTTACTTGTAGATCTTATAATAATGATTCAGTGTTTTATGAATCAACATAAACATATCACATTTGTTTTGAGCTTCGAATAAAGTTAAACGTTTATTTTGAGGTTTGAAATGTTGGAAAATATTTCAAAAGCTATATTGTAGTATAATTGATCAATTTTGAAATGTTTGAAATATATTTGACACTTTATAACCAATCACATAGGAAATTACTGTTGAAGTGAATAGTTATCCATTTGACAAAATAAACATAAAAGCGAAATGATTTTTTTTAAAATTTCATTACAATTTTATGATCCTCTTTCTTGGTTTTTGAATCGTCATTTTTGTTCTAGACAACACTTGCCTTCATCATATGGCTCTAAAGCAATTATGTTAGGATTACGACACTCCTACAAAATTAACTTCATATTTCGAATGTACCTTGCGAAGAGTTATCAAAGGTAACAGGATTATAATTTAATACGTCAGACGCGAGTTTCGTCTACATAAGAGTCATCAGTGACGAGCAGATCAAAAAGGATATGAAGTTAACAAGTAAAAAGAACATTAAGGACCAAAAAATCCAAAAAACTTGTGCAAAAAGCGGCTAAGGTAATCCATTTCTTGGATAAGAAAATCCTTCTTAGTTTTTTCGAAACATTCAAAGTTTTGTAAGCAGGAAATTTATATAAATGGCCATATATTTGATATTCATGTCGAACACCGAATTGCTGACTACTGGTCTGGTGCTACCCTCGGGGACGAAACATGATTTTTTACATAAATTAATGTTCCCTTTTTAGTATTCAGTGAATTGTGAATACGGTTTGAATTGATTGCCTCAATTTTAATTGTCACTTAGGTGCAATAAAATTAGAACTGATTATTTTGTTTCCATTATATAATAAATTCTGCATTATGATTGAATGATGTCGCACACTCATTTATAGTTACCTCGTCAAAACAACAAACATCATTTAAACTATGACTGCAGCCGCCAGTGCTATGGGGTCCACCGCAACTAGCAAGCTTGCCACATGTTCCTCCACCAAGTGAACATTCAGATATGAATTCTGAAATATGACAGATAGGAAGATACTAATGAAACAATAAAAAATGAGATTGTCGAACAATGAAATACAACACTATTACCAAACAATCAGGGAATTAGACAATCAGATGTTAACCGAATATTTCAAAGAGACGAACAGAATGAACACCTTAATTCCATATTAGGCGCAGGGTTAATAAGGACAAGGTGCAGTGATTATCCAACGATAGTAATTATATTTATTGAAAAGTCTTGTGTGAAAATATTCAGTGTTTTCACTGCATCGAGTGTGCTACGATATATATCCACTTGACTGTTGACTCGAAACAGTTACATTTTTTAACTTTAAAATGCAATTCTGACCGAGCGTATTACATATTTAAAGTTTAACTGTCGAGAGTGGATAAATATCGTATTGCACAAGATGTGGTGGAGGAATCTGTTTCTCTAATGATTATTGAACGATACGCAGACAATCTTAATCCTTCTTTACGAACGACCTGCCAAAAGATCTTTATACGTGACGTCATGAGACATAATCGCTATTTTCATGACGTTACAATCGTAATCGACAGATGAAAGCAAGAAAGTTTAAAGTCGTAATCGAATTTCGACCAATGAAGAACTTAGATCAAATAAACTATACATTGATTAGATAAAAATAACCAACGTGTCAGAAAAAGGATAAATCGAGAAATAAATATACGATTTACGTCAATATGACAACAATCGGACACAGCGTAGGTAAAGCATACATTTTCAATCGCTATTCTAAGTTCGTATGATAGTTTGAACAGTACATATAGAATACAAAGAAGACTTTTGGTTTTTAAAACTGACTTTAGCACGGTAAAATATCTTGAAAAATCACAGAAAGCGAATTAAATAGATATAATCAGTAAAAGGAAAACTCATTTTATGGCAAGTTAGAAAAAAGAATGAAAAATAAAATAATTATTTACAGACAATTAAGGTTTATATCATCAATGACTTCACTATGGTATGACTTGAAATTTTGTCTTAACACGAGAACAGCACCTAGATCCATTATAATGAAATATGACATCATAAAATGATAGATTATGGTATTCGTATAAAGCTGTGTTGCATCTGACACGTGGCAAAAGTGAAACCTGGGATATATATAGAATATCAGACAGGTCAATGTCAGAAAAATATATGCTTTTTTGTATGAGGCTGAGAAAGTGGGGAGGGGCGAGGTTCTTTGGACTTTTTTCTGACATTGACATTATATTGTTAAATTAATACATTGATAGGTTTATATATATATATAGCTTATTTAAATTGTAAATTCAATTTCAAACTTAATATCATCCCTTAATCATGTTAATGAACCTCTGTATATAGAACAGTGATCCATAATGAATTTGACATTGTACAAAATGTAGCTGTGTTACTATACTTAGGAAATAAACACAACTAGTTGCAGTATGCAAAAAAAATGTATGGACTAGATAAAACGTACTTGTTGTTTGGAGTTACACGAACATAATTAGTATCGAATGAACAGTAATAAAATTTTGCAAATGATTTAAAACACTTTTTGGTATTTTGGATCCCCAATGCTCTCAACTTTGTACTTGTTTGGCTTTATAAATATTTTGATATGAGCGTCAGTGATGAGCCTTATGTAGACGAAACACGCGTATTGGGTACACAATTATAATCCTGGTACCTTTGATAACTATTTAATGTAATAATCCTACCGTCACATCTGTCTCCGTTCCAAGCCGGATCACAATCACAACTAAATGTATGAGGCGTTAATTCAGTGCAACTCCCAGCGTTATTGCAGGGGTTTGGTTCACAGGGATTTGGCACAGGATCTATTAAAATAATTCATAATTTAAACTTTCAGTATTTTGTTTGATAAATTTGGTTTTGAAGTTGGTAGACAAATTATTTCAAACGAGATAGCACATCCGCACAGTTACTGAAATGTTGTTTACCGTGCACGGAATTTAAGAAACGATCCTGGTTAACTTCACACGAGTATATCACTCAGGTCCATTATTATGAAATATTACAGCACAAAATGATAGATTATGGTATTCTTATTAAAAGTAAGCGGTGTTGCATTTGAAGCTAGACAAACCTGAAACCCGGGTTATAAAACTTCTTAAGGACCAATCAGAACTTACTTGCCGTTTGTGGTTGCACGAACATAATTAGTATCGAATGAACAGTAACAAAATATTGCATATGATTTCAATGTAATAATCCTACCGTCACATCTGTCTCCTGTCCAATCCGGATCACAATCACAACTAAATGTGTCAGCTGTTAATTCAGTGCAACTCCCAGCGTTATTGCATGGGTTTGGTTCACAGGGATTTGGCACAGGATCTATAAGGATGATGCATGTATAAGAACATTATTGAAAACAATTTTTTTGAAAGATTTGGTTTTGAAGTTTGAAGAAGAATTATTTCAAACGAGATAGCACTATTATTGTAACGGAAATATTGTTTACCGTGTCCGTAAATGTAGAAACGATCCTGGTAAACTTCACACGAAAACGGCACACAAATGCCTTTTAATATAATGAGAAAGCATAAAATGATAAATTATGGTATTTTTATTAAAAGATAGCTACATGTATATTGCATCTGAAGCTTGAAAAACGTATAAACTGGGTTATTAAACTCCTTAAGGACCAGTTAAAACTAACTTGTAGTTTGGAGCTACACGAACATAATCAGTATCGAATGAAGAGTACTTAAGGGCATACGATACAGTTACAGGGGAGGTAATGACGTTGCTAACGTAAAATGTTATTTTCGCGACGTCAAACTGTGACATATCGGGAAAAGATGCATTTTTCGAATGATTTTTATCATTCAAACTGATTTAATTTGAAAAAGGGTTCATGGACCTCTTTTTTTCAAAACAGCAATTTGTTTCATTTTGCAGGGAGATTATGTGACCCAAATTTTATAAAACTGTAAATAGAGGATTTTTTTTTAATTTTGATAAACATGCAGCAAAAAAATGACGTATTTTCCTCAATTCATGAACATTTGATAAATATGAGTTATTTCTAAATTAAAAAATGCATATTTTTTATGATACTTATAAAATACAGAAATGACCGATTATTTAACAAAAAACAATTTGTGTTTATCTTTTATAACAAAAAAGTTATGTCTTTCTTTCGAAAAAGAAATTACGGCCACAAATCTGAATTTTGAGCAAATATACAAAATTTCGACCTCATTTTACTCAAAAAGTAGCACATGAAGGTATATTTTTTATTTGATTAAATCAGGTAAAACATAGCCTATATGCAAATTTTCACGAACTTGTAAATACAGAATCAAAACTGTATCGTATGCCCTTAATATTAAAAATGACTTTAATGTAATAATCCTACCGTCACATCTGTCTCCTGTCCAAGCCGAATCACAATCACAACTAAATGTATCAGCCGTTAATTCGGTGCATATGCCACCGTTATTGCATGGGTTTGGTTCACAGGGATTTGGCACAGGATCTATAAAAATAATACATGTATATGAACATTACATAAAACCTTTACTAAATTATTGTTTCGTTTAAAAAACCTTATCCGATGTGTTTGTGTTTCAACTCACTAGTGACATGTTATTGTTGTCTTATATCTTGTGGGACTTCACTGCTCAGTTTTTAAAAAAAAATAGCTTTTCAAAAAACTAGTATATATTGATAGATGAATTAGGTGAATCATAAAGGAAACAAAAAGGTTAAACAAATTTGCAGGTCGATGTGCTTGTTTTTGAGATATTAGCCATTGATATTGTGGCGTGAATATGTTTTCTCTTAACTTTTCATAGCTTTATCATTGAGTTAAAGTTTGCGTTCTCAAAAACAATTAAACAATTATTAAAGTTTTAGAAGACTTTAACAGATGGCTTATCATTATACATGTAAAGAATTAAAAAAAAATGGGAGTCAATGGGCAACATTTTATAAGGCATTCAAATTAATAAAACCAGAGGATTCCGAAAATCTGACAAAAATTCCAAAACATGACAGCGAAAATCCGTAAGGTTGCTACATAACATTACAGGGATATACTCTGTATGTAAAGTTAGTTGACCTTTATAATCACGTTCTATATCCAACATTTCCCCCCCCCCCCGATAAAATGTATAGTTCATGTTGTTTTTGAAACTATTATATGCTTGTCCATGGGTCAAAGTGAATATTTTATAAAAATTAAGAGCCGAATTAAATTCAGTCTATGTGTTTGGTACCAACTTAATATATTTGATCTGTGTTTTTTTGTAACGAATGTGTCCTTTTCGAGATCGTATGATTTTGACTAATTGTCGATCGGATGACGGTTGATGCATTCATTTTAGGAGACGCCTATCGTGTAGAGTCCCTCGAAATGGTAAATTTGGAATCCATACAATTCATTCATTTATATGACAAGGAAAATTAAAAAAAAATAATTGAAGTCGTGCATCACTTAATACTAACTAATTTGAATTCTCGCAAAGATTAAACCTTGTAGATGATATCTAATTTGTAACTCTCAATTGACATATTTTAATTAGAAAAAAAACATAATTGATGTTATTAGGGTAATCAATACCATAAAAGAGATATATAATTGTATAATTAGTGTACGTATAATATATATATAAAATATTTATAGTCCTTTTATAGGTTCGGAAAATGTCATCACCTATTTAAAATGAACTTATGATCTAGTCAAGGGCACAGAGGTACTGTTGAATTGTTATGATATATGACACTTTTTTGAGTGATACGGTATTCAAGTGTTTTAACAGTATAACACATGTTGAATAGATAGCACCAAAAGAGATCACATTAGTTTACTAATGCAAACTCAAATATCGGCGGCTGTACTTCAGAGTTGATTCCACATAAAAACACCATAAACAGAAGAGAAGCGGCAAAAGTCAAAAGGCATCACCAGTAAGGCAACATATAGTTTGCTTCAGTCATGGGGTAATGCAAATTTGTAATTGTAATTCATGGAAATTTTCCAAGAAATTGCATGGAATATGTTATGCAGCAACTTTGCATTACGTGGACTTTAATGCAGAACTAAAGCAATAAATAATGTAATCGATGCATTACACTGGATTATAACTCTTTTTAGATACTTTATATCTTTTACAGATTGTTTTAGTTTTAACAAAAACAGAAATTAATAGTTCTTGATCAACTCTAATTAATGACAATAATCATTAAAATATTAACACATACATCACTGGAGTGAATAACACAACACTATAAATCAGATGTAGTTCTTTTTGTTATTTTATTTTATTTCATAGATTTTACTTTAAAAAAAGAGATATTTGAAAATCATTACTGTAAAAGTCTTCCATATTTGTCAATATATCAATAAATACCTTGTTATGATAAGATATCAGAGGATTAAACATGGTCATAAAACAATAATTAGTTAGTTTAAAATTATTTTTTTCACCATTTTGATACTTTGTCATAGATCATAAGCTCTTTGTTTATAATATGATTAGGAAAGAATATCTGAGTAAAGTGTTTTGATTGAAATAATGAATAATTGAAAAAAAAAACATTGGTAGCCTTTTTTTGTTCATTTAAAAAAGTAATGCTAACATCAAGTTGAAATACGTATCACACTTCATCTCTATAATTTCTTAAGTGAATATGAGAGATGTCTATCTTAAAACATTAAAACCAAATATAGAAGAGCTATCGACTTTCATATGTTTTTTGAAACAGTCGGATAGTCAGAAATATCTTTTTTAGAATTAAATGAAGTTGATAAATATGCTTGAATCTGTTGTGATTTCATGTAGGTTTTCAAAATGATTAATTCACAAAACTTAATGTGTATTTAAATGCATTACTTTGCAAAATTAATTGTAATTTAATGCATTACTTCGCAAAATTAATTGTAATTTAATGCATTTCTTTAATAAAAGCATGTACTGGTAATTATAATAGAATGCATTACATTGCATACATTTATAGGAAGATGTGATATGAGTGCCAAAGAAAGTCACATTATGTAAAAGTAAACCATTAAAGGTCACAGTACGGTCTTCAACAAGTTTAGAACCATTCACAAAGGAAAACCAACGGTCCAATCTATACAAACATACAAGACGCGACAACCACTGACCACCATATTCCTGACGTCGTACATGTGAAACTAATGCAGGTTCAAACGTTTTAATACCAACCCTTACCCTCACTTGAAACAAGAGTGTTACATCAAAACATAGAAAAACACAATAGCATGTTCACAATTTTTGTTCTCACTATGTCAAACTCTTTATCGCTTTTAAATATTTTTTTACATTTGAACAAAACAAAATCAAAGATCAACCAAACAGCAGCACATCGCTCTAAAAAAAAGTAATTGTGTCTAAATATTACACCATTAATAAAAGGCTGATAACTTGTTTCAGGCAATGCATATGTGGATTTAAAGTTCTTATGTAAGATCAAAAACCTTAAAATTTCTGAATTTCGATCTGTCATGTCTGTGGACTAACAACACTGACGTCATGAACACTTTTGAGTTATGTACTTCACTGGAAAAGTCAATAAAAAATGATTGACATTCAACAGTTCTAGAGATATAAGTACAAATATGAACAACCTTTATTACTTACCATTGTCCAACTGTCAAGATCTGTATAAATGTGCCCTGGACTCTCAATAAGATTGTCACTTACTGATACAGACAGAAGAGTACACTGAAGACCATCTTTCCAATAGTTAACACCATTACATGATTTGACTCTCATCCCTTCTCTAAGACACATCCGTAAACCCATATTGTCCAGTGAAAGAATAGGAATAGAATCCATGCGTTTGTTTTCCTTGAAAGTGCCACCAAAAATAGAGACTGCATCGCAATGGTGTATTACAACACGAAACACACATATTAAAAGATGATATTTAAATGTTGATATATTACACATTTCACATTTAGTTTCCACTAATAGTTCTTTTCACACAATCAAAATGTAAAGAAACAAGCACAGTGCAATGTATAAACAAAGTAGACTAATATGTAAACAATACCGTTCTCTTTAGTAATTCGAAAAAAAGGAAGTTAACAAAATGAAAAAATGAAACGTTATCAACCAAGGGATCCACTGATCAACAACGGTAATATATCTGACCGTATTTCGGTTTATGGACTCGGCTTAAGTTTTTATTATGATAAAAGAATACCAGAGGGACTACAGATTTTTGTCTTTTAATTCATTGCTGATGTGCTAAGATGCGTGAGCTTTTAATTAAAAAAAATGGTTATAGTCGCAGGTATAATGTTTTTTCTTAATGTTATAATTGTTCAATGAACCACGCTATTAGTTATAAAGCTTTCTTTCAGTAAACATTGCACTTACTTGGCCGGTTTTTTTTTTATCATATTCATCTCTAATTTTATATATAATTCGTCATATACAACTCGAAGCAAGCGAAGCATTACTTAAATGTTTCAATTTACTTCAGCCGACATAAAAGTGTAAAATGATTTCTATATCGAGTTGATAATAATCAAAGGTATCAGGCTGGTAATTTGATACCTCAGACGCGAATTTTGTCTACATACGACTCATCAATGACGCTCAGATCAACATAATTGAAAGCCAAACAATAAAAAATTCCAGGGCATTGAGGACCCAAATTCAAATAAGTTGTGACAAATACGGCTAAGGTTATATATGCAGGGATAAGAAAATCCGTAGTTTTTCAAGTAGTTATTTTTTTTCTAAACAGGAAATGAGTGTTTGTAAAGAATCGTATGACATGTGCTATGCAGCAATTGTTAAATGATGTTCAAATCTCATCAATCGAATGAACTTTTAACTGAGTGTAATTGTTATCAGAATTGACATACAAAATATGTACTCGAACATTAAATCCCATATTCTAAAAGGTTGATTTCAGATTCTGAGTACGCTATTTGGTGTCGACAGTTTTATGACCGCAAGGTCATTAACGTCAACATGGTAAGCTCCTGCATAGAAGAATGGAAGAAAATGCTACCATTGTTGAGTATGAAAAATGATAAACGAATCGTGAACACCTATGTGAAACTCTTCGTGGAAGTTTTGAAAACAAACAGTTATTGGTTTTTCCGTCAAAACCAACTGTGTTCCGTTTGATGCATTATTCATGTGAAACAAAATCACGTTCCTTGTTAAAAATGATATGTATAACAAGCGTTGTAGAAATTTTACAAGCGCAATGCCTAAACGATTTACCATGAAAATGCTGTTTACATAAACCATGAAAAAGCTGTTTACATAAACCATGAAAAAGCTGTTGACATAAACCATGAAAAAGCTGTTTACATAAAACGATGAAAAAGCTGTTAATATAAACCATGAAAAACTGTTTATATAAACCATAAAAGAGCTGTTTACATAATCCATGAAAAAGCTGTTTATATAAACCATGAAAAAGTTGTTTACATAAATCATTAAAAAGCTGCTAATATAAACTATGAAAAAGCTGTTTACATAAACCATGAAAATGCTGTTTACATTAACCATGAAAAAGCTGTTTACATAAACCATGAAAAAGCTGTTCACATAAAACGATGAAAAAGCTGTTAACATAACCATGAAAAAGCTGTTTATATAAACCATAAAAAGCTGTTTACATAAACCGTGAAATACAGAATCCACTTATTATAATGCCTGCTAACAGGTCAATTAGAACTTACTACTAAACGTTAACAGATTAACGTGAGAACCTTAAGATAATGTCAATGAAAAACAGACACATCAAGTCTCGTGATGAAATCACCCATTATTGCATACCAGAAACACAAGAACTTGAAAGAATATTTAACATCTTCTAAACTTAAAAAGAATGTAGTAAATTAAGCTATATAACAATATTCGCAATTTAATATAAAGAAAACAGAAAGATGATTCACTGAGTGTCGTGCCCTGGAATTTTTGTTTATTTTTATCATGTTGCTGTAAGGCTAGGGTACCTGATGAGGATAATGCATAGGTAATATAAAACCTAAACCGAAACACCAGGTGAAATCACATCATCAAATCAATTATTTCTTACCAATATCTATGCGTATATATGCGTGTATGATTTTACTATTGAAGTAATAATAAATAGATATTTGCCTGCATAGTTTGGTTCAAAACGAAGCTAATAGTAATATTGACCGACTATTTCAAATATTTAAATACATGAAAATAAACTATATGTATTTAATGACACGATAGGTCACTGATTCTCTGAAGATATATACTGTTACAAAAGTAGAAAAGTGTGTCCTAGAGATAATATTGAGATGTTTGGATTGCTTAAGGACTCGTTTTTATTTCAACATCTCTGAAGATTTATGTTGTTACAAGAAAGGAGTATTGTGTCTTAGGAGTTGTATTGAGATATTGGGATTGGTTAAGGACTCGTTTTTATTTAAACATCTAATTGATTTAAAGGGCTCCTATTACTAAAATAGACTGGTTAGTGACAGAGATGCAACCATTTTATCTGATGTTTAAACTCTGGAATCTATACTGAATTAAGAAAAACAAGATGTATAATCAACACCAAACATTGACATGCTATATTTAAAAAAGAAGATGTGGTATGATTGCCAATGAGACAACTATCCACAAAAGACCAAAATGACACAAACATTACCTTACCCGTTCTTTACCTGTCGTGCTTAAGGATGTACTTAGGTGAGGTTTATGAATTTTTGTCAGATCTTCGAACTACTTGGTTTTTTCCCTTCTATGCAGGGTAAATTATTATGACCAAAATCAACCACTTTTCTTTTCAAAGAAGACCGCAATATGTCATAAAAATGTCATTGCCAAAATTTGGGCAAATGCTAGATTTTCTCTTACGATTTAAGACCCTAATAATGCCATTGCTAAATATACTGAGTGCCAATGAAAACGCAACACTTTTGTTTTTCAAAAAAATCTTATAATTTTATTTTATTTATATTAAAACTTTGTATAGTTGGTCTAAAATTACTTTTAAGACCATTGACGACAACTTTACGGTTGAGTGATTTTTGGAACAAATGCGAAGTAAGGGTTATTTTGAACGGACATAATCCGAGTTCACCGCTTTTCAACATACGCACCATTTTTACGATTTTGTCATTTAAAGCTTGGCTAATGTCATGAATTTTCCCGCCCTTATTGTAAGGAAACTGCAATAAACATCCGAGTAAATGCCAGGACTTTCTGACAACCAGCGACATGCAGTTTTGATCATGATCCAATGAAGCCTTTCGCTGCATACAATTACGAGAAGACTGAAGTTGTAGCCTCTACAATAACCCAAATCATCCACAAATTCAACCAAAATGGATCATTTAATGTTAAGCGACATCCCGGGGTACAAAAAGCAAGAAACGTTCAGCCAGACCGATACCTTTGGTCTTAAACATATTCGATATTGACTCTGATGGGTGTACAAAGGTCACGAGAGTTCAATGGTGGTCACGGTAGATCCTTTGGAGCAATTTTAGTAAAGCACCATTTGCGCAGAAATTGTTATAGAGCACCAAAGTCTTTCCTCAGTGACATCTAAATGGCCGTAAGGCGTACATATTGAATTCTGTAGACCAAAAATCATTCAATGTTACCCAAACCCGTCAGTAATGATTACATAGACATTTGGCACCAATATTGGCCAAAAGCCATGTGTTCCGCCCGATTTTGGTCCGATCGAGCAAATTTTGCATCAGATTGGAGATGGTTTAGACGATGAAAACCACCACCAATATCATAAAGTCAGCTTGAGTTTGATATGCGGGACAAGTGGAACAACATTCCTCGAGATCACATTAAACGTCCGGGATGATCAATTCCACGGCGCTGTCGAGATTGCGTTGCACAACGGGGTTGTAACATGTTTTGTTAGGACTGTGAGTTGATGATTCGACATTGGATGTTTCGTTTACCTATAGCGTCTGAAAGATGACAATGAAACATTTTTGTTTGATATCGATCTTTTGTTAGAATTGTTAATTTTCAAGAACAATTTATTTTGAAAGATTATCATTTCTAATATAAATTTTATTTTGGAAAAACCAAGTGTTGCGTTTTCATTGGAACTCAGTATATTAGGTAAACGTCCGAGTTAAAATTCTATATCTGTATAGCTTATTTTGTTCTTTTAGTAATGCTCTTTTGACTTGAAGTATCAATTCTAAATTCTTTTTTTTTTTAATTTCACCTAACTACATCCTTACACAGATTGATTTTATAAAAAAAAAAAGCAATATGGAATAAGGCATAATCGGTTATTTCGCAGATCAGACGAATGTGCTACTGCTTACGATCTAAGATAATGTTATCAAAAATTGATGTTGTCGTTGGTTCATGTCTGTCATATTTGTTTTTCGTAAATTGTTTTATTATAAATGAGGCCGTTAGTCTTCTAAATCAAATTCTTTCGTATTTTTCATGTCGAGGCCTTTTATAACCGACAATTCGGTATGGGGTTTTCTCATTGTTGAAGGCCGTATTGTTGTCTAAAATTGCTTACATCCGCTTAGTTTGAATTTCGGTGAATAGTTGTCTCTTGATACTGAAAGAACGAACTAACGAACGAACGTATGACGTGTGGAGAAATGAACGATAAAACGGACGGACGAAGGACAGACAAACGGACAGCCTACTATCGTAGGCAGAGCATACAAATATTAAATGTATTTCTATTTCTTGTATAAATACTCGTTTTACCTTGATCCTTGACGCAAAACACTCTTCTATCCTTTGTGGTTTCACACACTTCTCCAGATTTACAGGGATTTCCAAGGCATGTGTCATACATAGGATCCTGATATTGAAAAGAATAGAACATCAGTAAAGAAGAAAAACTGAATATTGAATTAATTATCAGCAGCATATCATACATTTTTTTTGTAAATCGAACAATATAAAAAGAAATAAGATGAATAGTATATTATAATGACCCACATGTATCGTATTCGGAAA
This sequence comes from Mytilus edulis, assembly GCA_019925275.1. Taxonomy (NCBI): domain Eukaryota; kingdom Metazoa; phylum Mollusca; class Bivalvia; order Mytilida; family Mytilidae; genus Mytilus; species Mytilus edulis. The sequence continues at coordinate 44,492,505 of CM034351.1, forward strand.
AGTGATAGCCAACTTAACCTATCGATCAAAATAAAAGAACCAAGACCAAGTAATGATCTCCGAAAAGAGAATTAATCAAAACCGACGAAATGTAAGGGTTTCCAAATTTAAAAATAAAAGAGTCACGCCATATAAGATACAAAAAGAGAAAGTCGAATATTTCAAGTTCTAATATTGAATTATCAAAACAATACAAAGCTTTAAGAAACAAATATAAACATACGTCAACTGGAAATATTAGCATTATTTTGGAGAAAAAAAACCGCCTATTTTAGTGTTAAAATATTCAAACATTTTCCATATAAAAATGAGATGTGGTATTATTGTCAATGAGACAACTATCCACCAAAGTTCAAATGAGGTGGATGTAAGCACAACTTTAGGCAACCGTGTGGCCTTCAACAATGAGAAAAACCCATACCGTATAGTCAGCTATACAAGGCCCCGACATGAAAAATATGAAACAATTCAATGGAGAAAAATAACGGCCTGATTTATGACAAAACAATTGACGGAAAACAAATATGACAGACATAAAGCAACGACAACCACTGAACTAAAGGGTCCTGAATGAGAAAAGCACATAAATAATGTAGCCGGGTTAAACATGTTTTTGAGACCTCAACTGCCCCGTGAACTGTGGTTTAACAGCAAAGCATAAAACCATACTATAAAATTCAGTTGAAAAAATCTATATTAGTTCATCAGATCGATACAAGAAAAAACATCAAACAAAACACAGATAGAACGTGGCAGGGTATATATTGTGACTAAAAATGCACGAATTGCAAGTGTCCGTTCCTCTGTTACAGCCAAAGAAAGAATAATTTAAACATTTAGATTTTCCATTTTATTTTAGATTTCAAAAATGTCATGTGTAACAGTTTAAGGTGGCCAGTATCATTTTTTGCACACTGTTGATGGGGTTTGGGGATTGTAAAATTTTCTGACGTCCAATTAAGTGGGTTTTTTTTCTTTATACGAAGCACATTAGTGTTATGTACTGTGGTAAATGTTATATACCTAGGTAAATGTAAAAGCTGCAGAATTGACACAATTTTTTATCAAATATATATGTTCTGCCGTTGTTTCCCAAATTCACCCCAGATAAATAGTGATGTCTAGCATTTTTACAGTGGGGGGAAACCCACATGTTATATAGATTTTTAGGGAAATTTCCATAATTGAATTACAAATTACAAATACAAATAAAAGCTCAAAAACATAAAACAATGTTCTCAAAAACCGTTACAAAAAGGTAGAGTAACAGATTTCTGTTTTTAACTTTTTAGCATAAAATGTAGCCTTCAGAAAAAACGAAAATAGTTGAAAGACAGAATTGAGAGTGTTACAAGAATGTATGAAACGAGGAACGAAAAACCAAACCCAATTGAAGGGGGGGAAAAATCTGGAGCTGTTGATCAGGGGAATTTGATATTTGAAAGGACCAATGATATTAAAAAGGCAATGGGAGGTGGGAATCAAAACAGGACTACAAATAAAGACATGTTATTTGAAGTGATGACATTCTACAGTAAAAACAATATAACATGAAGATCAACATATGGCTGCGGAAAACAATGAACCATTCTTGGAATGTTCTTTTCACAACATATAATGAGGAAACATCAGTACAGAAACTTTGTGTCACTGCCGAAACATCAACCTCATTCATAGAGTGATAAACCATGGTAAAGTTTGTAAAAGTCAGTTACATCTAAAATCAACTGATTATAAGGGTCATGTTGGAGTATGCAAACTTAAATGTGAGAAAAAACATGAACTACTCTGGTCTAACTCACCGCATATGGGAGACAAATAGCTCTTTAACTTAAGAATGTCTCTTGAATTTTATGTGTCAGGAGTACTACTAAACCAATATCCAAGATTTTGTCAGACATCTAGTGTTGATACCATTGGCGAGACGACGCTGAATAGTTATGTCAAGAAGTATTCCCTGGTAGTGTCACAGTGTTGAAAGAGTCTTATGAAACTGGTCGTTTAGAGGAAATTGCTTGTTATGAAGAACTTCAAGTAGGTATTGATATTGACACTGATGGTACCAGGAAAAAACTGTATGTACATGGATGAAATTTATCTTGGTGCCAGAACGCATCAGATTTAACATGTTTCAACGATATCTGTGGATTGTACAAGTGCACAAAAACATTGACTAAATAGAACAGAAAGGATTTACGAATATTTTAAAAATCTGAAAGATGAATACGAGGTAAAAATAAATGTCCCATGTCATGACAGCAATACCAGTGTTGATAAATTTATTCGTATTAATGGAATTGACACAAAATCAATCAATGATATCTGGCATGCCAGCAAAAACATAGACCAAGAAATAAAGACCATATGCTCTGAACGAGTTTATAAGGAAAGACAAACGTGGCACCCTGAGTTATCGGACAAAACGGAAAGAATAAAAACCCATCTGTATTGGGCAATGAAAAATTGCATTAATGACCCAGTAAAACTAAAAATAAGTCTATTGAATATGGTTGAACATTATAAAAACAATCATGAACACTGTAGTGAAGTTTCATGGTGTAAAACTGATACGAATTATGAACAAACTGAATATGTCATAAAGATCCCAAAGCAAGATGTTATTAGATCGGGCTCTAATGAACACCCAGATATATAAATCGCCAATTAATTATGTACATTGTATGAACAGTTATTATGTGGAAAGTTCCAATAATGCTATTCCTCAATAGCATGACAAGAGAATTAACTTCTAGAAACAAGTGTATATTCTTCGGAAAAACCTATCAGTATTGGATTGGAATGAACATGTAAATAGGCAAACTCCATCATTAAAAACTGTTCAAGATGCAAACAACCCACGTAGAAAGGTACAAGTAAAAGTGTTTTAAAGGAATTCTTACAATATGTGGTCTGAAATCTGGGATCAGTAAGTTCAAATTTACTTGGATTTATGATAATGTTTCACTATTTAAATGTCAAACATTAAAACATAATAGTAAGTTAATATTTGTTACCTTTATTTTTGTAATAATATCTACTACAAACATAACTATTTTGACCACAGTGGATAAGATAACTAAATCGTCAGCTACAAATTCCTCAAGCATGAGCATTAGCATTTGTTTTGTTTACATTTATCAGCTGCTGTTTATATACAACTTGTACTTCCTACATCACCTTTTTAGTCAAATTGTAATTGCGCATGTCTTCCCGATCAGGCTGATCGGATGTAACTGGTTTAAGGGAAGAATGCCAAAACCTAGTTGACTATATAATGTAAATGTCTTGTCACACATTCACATATATTGCCAAGTGCTTGTAAAAGTACAAAGATTTTATCAATTATCGCTGCAATTTTTTAACACTCAGGAAATACCATGTAAAATATTCTTTATTTTCTTTTCGGGTATGCTTTAAAGGAGACGTGACACGTTTTTGTTTTCTTCATTAAATCAATAAATATTAGTCTTAAAACATGTTTTGTACAATTTTCTGGTCAAAACCTGATCAATCGGCATTTTTTAGGTCAAAGAATCCAGCGCTTGTCATAATGAATGATTTTTAATTAGATAACGATCACGTGATTGTGCTTACGTCACTGTTACAAACTGGGAAAATGTTTCAAACTGGACGATATCAATCACTTTTTGCGTGAACCCTCATATATATTAGTTAGAAATGTAATCTGTGGAGGAATATTCGGAAACTTTCTTCTTGTTCATTCGGGACATTTGTTCTTCTTATCTGTATTAGCCTCCTTCATTTAAGAGAACCTCTACACGGGGTATTCAATTTATTTAAAACATGACAATAAAGAACTTTACGCTGATCGCTAACTCACTTATTTGCTATATAATTATAATATATATAATTGAAAAACTATATAGAAAACAAACCGAAATAGCTATCCACACTTAGAACATACTCAGCCTTTCTCGTCCAATGAAAAGTCAGTTTTTCCCCCTCTGATTTTCATAGTACATGGTTTTCCATGCACTATGAAATGCTATACATGAACGACTTGTCTTTGTCAGTTAATTATTATAGTGAATTCTTAATAACTGCTCTAATGAAGTGTACAATCCCCAGAGACATTTGCCCTGGGAAAATAGCCTACTGATTAAAGATGAAAGAGCAAAGATTAAAACAAAACATTTTGAATTTTGCAAATTTCTATAAATTTTCTAATGGTACACATATATAGAATAAACAAAAACAATGGGGGTAAGGATGTACTATTTATTTATTATATACCTGGCATTTGTAGATACTAGATACAACAGATTTTCATTAATAAAATAGAGTCACACAAGATAAAAAGGGAATGCATTCTTATCATGCTTATTGCCTATGATGTAACGTAAATGTACACAAATATGATAATTGTTAATTTAAAAGAAACGGTTATCAATGCAGTAGAATTAATGGATACACAAGAATATCCTTTACAGATTCCAAACAAAAAAGGGTTAACTGCATTTGTTAAATCATTTCTAAGAAACAATGAATTTGGGTTTAATGGACAGTTATACAAACAAGTTATATCATAGTTTAGGGGCCAGCTGAAGGACACCTAGGGGTGCGGGAATTCTCGCTACATTGACGACCCATTGGTTGACTTCGGCTGTTGTTTGCTCTATGGTCGGGTGGTTGTCGCTTTGACATATTCACCATTTCCTTTCTCAATTTTATACTTTATTAAAGCACAAATTACACCCATAAGATATTTTCACCATTATGCACATATCTGCATCATATTAATGGCATTTTTTTGTCCTAAACAACAGAAAACAGACACGATAATAAGAAAAAAACCCAAAAAAACAGGCTCCTGATAAAGGATAGGTATATTAAGTATACACGTATAAGCTGCAAATTGAATGTACGAGCTGGACCCAAACCCATTTCAAATGTTAAACAGGGTTTTACGGCATGCACAAACAAAATGATAAGCCTGTAGCTTTTGTCTTATTGGTAGGAATAAACATTCCACATTCTATGAAACAAAATAATCGTACTTTAACGTTTAATCCCGCTACAAATGTTTGCACCTGTTCTGAGTCAGGAATCTGATGTATATATAGTATAGTTGTCGTCTGTTTATGTAGTTCATACGTGGTTCTCGTTTCTCGTTTTTATATAGATTAGAATGTTAGGTTTCCCATTAGAATGGTTAAAATTATACTAGTAATTTTTGGGGCTCTTTATAGCTTGCTGTTCGGTGTGTGCCAAGGCTCTGTGTTAAATGCCATACCTTGACCTATAATGGTTTACTTTTAGAAATTGTAACTTGGATGTAGAGTTGTCTCATTGGTACTCATACTACATCCTCCTATATCTATTTAATATGGGAGTTTTTTTAACAGAAAAGTAAATAAAATGGCTGAGGGAAATAGGTGAAATATTACCTCTACCAATAAGAACCCTAGAAGTGTCATCCATTGGTAGTGGTTTGACCTTTCACGTTGGTAAAAATTAATATCGAAATAAAAACATTATTTATCTCCTCACTTTATATTTAACATCACTCTCAACATACCCAAATAGTCCTGATTTACAATAAAAAGAAAATATTATCCACCACACACATGATAATGAAAACACTGAGATTTAATTTACAATTAAGTCGAAATAAGAATTAGCATTAAAAAAAAGTTATAAGGTTCACGTATTGACTTTTATTTTTAAAGCAACTTGTCTGAACAATGGACGGTATTGACAGCACTTTTCCCGATTACTGACAAACTACAAAGACAAATGACCTCATCAATTTGAGCCATTGTGTGTGGAAAATAATCAAGAAAAAGACATTAATTCTTCATGCGCAGAATCCAACAACGACGATTTTTTTCAGACAATGCCGATCGGATTGTTACCATACATATGGGTTCGTTAGATGAATAAATTTGATAAACCGCTTTCTGCATTAATTTTTTTTTATTATTATTATTTTAAATAAAACTACTTTTAATCGTGATTGAAAACATAAATTTTTAATTATTGATGATCAAATTGTTTTATTTTCTCTCTTTTACGGTAAAGTTATAATTATGTGTGTGTCAGAAGCAGAAAAAAAGATAGCAAAAGTAAAATTAAGCGCTCGCAAAGGGTTGTTTTTTTTTTGTTACGTAGAGACTTAATAAATATAAATTATCATCAAAAGATAAGCTAAGCCTTATATTTTTTTTTGGTTGGAAACTATACAACATACTATTTCTGCATTAGGAAAATTATTCAGTTAACAATTTTATTACTTACCCCCTTACATGTAAACCTTTATTTGAGGATGTTGTTTTAGTAATTAAATTTTGACACCCATAGCATACTTGACCAGGGGAAAGGTAAGAAGGCAACTGTAGTGTGATTTAGTCACGTGTTATGTTATTAACCGGAAAATATTCACAACATATTATGTTCTTTTTGAAACTTTTCTTCAAATAGGGATTATTCAAAAATATGCTAAATTTTCAATCGGACTGAGCATGTAACATAGTTCAGTCGTGGAGAACATGAGTTATGTATTAGTTGTACTTGGCTTTGATCTAGCTTACATTATTGTCATAATTAATGAGAGTGACAAGCTCAAAGCTTTGATATAGTCCATTATAGTTTAAAAGTAATTTAAACTTAAAAAAACTTTTAAAAAGAAAAATTATAAACAAGAGTAGCAAACATTTTTATAGATGAGTTTCACGAAATCGATAAAAAATTAACAAAACGAATTCCATATCAATCATTGGGCTAAAGGGCGTATGACATTTGCACCGATTTTTAAAAAATTCATTCTTTCATTTGCGCCGATTTCATTTTTTCATTTGCGCCGATTTTTTTATTTGCTCCTAATTAGATTTACAGGTAAATTAATACTTGTACATGCACTATACCATTGGTAAAATTTGGTTCAAAATGTTTTTCATTTATGTTTAAGATAATTTTGATTCGTAGTTTTCTGCAACTTCATTGTAACATGATAGACATATTGCACACTGAAACGAGCCGAGGAGACAATTCTTTAATCATCAAGGGCCATACGTATCGGATGGTCAGTGTCCTGAAATATAACAACATATCTTACTAATGTACTTTAAAACTGTGTAAAGCCAGAGTCACCACGGATTTTATTGTCAAAACACAGATCGAGCATAGATATGCGGCAGATGTCCGACAGACAGAGGATAAAGAACTACGGTCACGGTCAGGGAAAATGTCTGCATGGAGATGTTTCTTGTAGGCCTTCTTTTACCTCCCAACTGGGAGCAGGGGACAAAAGTTATATACATGTTATGATTGACGATTCATAAATTTGTACAAGTGGCATATGGAAGAGGTCTATAATGGTAAATGAAAAATAACATGACTTGGATGGAGACTTCTCTCATTGGCACTCATATCACATTTACTTATATCTATTCACCTGTAATTTACCTGTAAAAAAATCGGCGCAAATGAAAGAAAATATCGGCGCAAATGAAAGAAAAAAATCGGCGCAAATGAAGTGCAGATCGGCGCAAATGCAAAACGCCGCAATCATTGCTCATTATACGTGTTAAAAATATTGGCTTCTTTTTAAAACAGTCATTAGAAGAAAGGGCAAAAGTTTTATAATTTTTTTCCATGTGTTCATTTCTATCAGAATTGTTATTTCCTTGCTATTATAGTGTTTGGGTTGGGTTTTTTTTTTTAATCAAAGACTCAAAATGTTTATATGACAATAAAGATATTATCAAAAATTTGTTGTGCTCAAAAGCAGATCTTTTATCGAATTTTTTTTCAAAACAAAAGAAATAGGTGTATTTATAACTTATAGATGATTAACCAGTATAGGTAGAACTAGATTTACTTAAGGTGTAAAAACTAATCAATGATATCAGGCTTATAACTTGGTGTACTTTTTCGATGCTTTAAAAATATTATAAATATTATGCAAAGTTTTATTTGTTAAACTTTTATAATTCTATGATTTAAAGCTTTGTAAAAAAAAATACGTAATCATTATGGCAGCAAATGTATAATAAATTGATTATGTTTAATCTAAATTTGTTTCCAAAAGTGTTTGCTTGAATATTTATATATATCATAAGTTGAACATTGTGAAAATTAATATCATCTGTCAATTGACATACAGCCATACCACAAAACTTTAACATGACATTTTATCTTATAGTTCCAGATATGTCTATAGACTAAAATTACAAAATCAGCCATTTATGTAACATGTTGGTGGAACTTTCATAATCCTTCCAAAAATTGATATCTAAATATTTTGTTATAAAATTCAATGGTGTATAAAATAAATCATTGGTAGATTATGTCTTTAGTAGACTTGAAAATAAGCATCTTAAAGAATTGTGTTAAGGGTACCTCGGGAGTCCTTAATTCTACCAGAAATCCCTCAATTACCACAGTTAAACAATGAAATGATACACTATTAGCAGGAAGGGGTAATATCAAAAACAAAATTCCAATACAATGTAATGAACTTATAAGTTCATAAGTGTTTCTCGTTTCTCGTTTTTTTTTATATAGATTAGACCGTTGGTTTTACACTAGTAATTGTTGGGGCCCTTCATAGCTTACTGTGCGTTGTGAGCCAAGGGTTCATGTTGAAGACCGTACGTTGACCTATAATGATTTACTTTTATATTGTGACCTGGATGGAAATTTGTCTCATTGACACTCATCTTCTTATATCTGTTAATTTGAAATTCGATTTTACATTCTTAGCTTTTGTAAGAAAATAACCCTAAATGTTCCAGCAGCTGATAGACATAGAAAGACTCTCACAGATTTTCTTTCTCAAGTTTACTAATGCTGTTGCAAGGATAGCATTTGACGGTAAATGAATTTACTAAAATTGATAAAAATAACACTTACCCCTCTATAATGATTAACATCAACATAAACAAATCCAACCTCGTTGTGAAAGTTTTCAACAAAACCAGGTTTAGGTTTGTAGTTTAGTTCACAACGTAATATATGTCTGTTATAGTTGTAAGAATTACATCTTGGTCTCCGGATACATTTGTCGAAACAGGTTATCGGGGAAATGTTATTAAATGTACGAATTTTATATCCTGTGAGCCTAGTGTTCATCCTGTCTGGATTCATAATCCAAATTCCGGATTTGCATTCAGCAGAAGCTATTACTAGCAAGTTAGCCAATGGTAGCAACAAGTGTCCAAGACTTAATATCATGTTGATAGTAGCGTTGGAAATCAAATGATACTTTTAAATGGATTAAATGATGCTTTATAACAAAATATGCATTCCCGTATATATAAATAGGATATTGTTCGTTATACGTGTTATACATTGGCTGAAAAATTCGAATATCGGATTCACAATCATCCAATCGAAAATCATAGCTCTTTCGCTGTAATTGTAATATGATAAATGTAGATTGTAAATCAGACCCTGAGTGGTAATATAATCCGTAACAATATCCGTCTTCACATTGATGACAGTCAATTCATTTAATTTATTTGTTCAATCTTTCCTTTTTTGAAAATTAGAATGACGTAGTCCAACAAAATATATATTCTTACTGGCAAAATCAACAGCTCTAACACATCAAACGAATGGAAAACAACTGACATATTCCTGATCTGGTACAAAATTTCTTTTTTATAGAAAATGTTTAATTTCACCTGGTGTTTTTAGCCAGCTCCACTTCTTACGTGTTTGACAGTCGCATACGTTGTCAAGGGGGAGACTCAATCCAAATTTTTGAAGATGCAAAGGTGAATTCTATAAATTGTGATCGAAAAAAAACACGAAATGAAATAGTCGACAGTGAAAATGGTTAAAAATAATCATAATATAACAATTCCAAAAATACAAAAATTAGCAATAACACCTAGATTGGAAGTCTGGTTGTCCAAATCTGTAAGTTTCATTCTTGTCCTCTAATGTTAAACGTGCTTGGCAAGATATAGACAGCGAAACGCTGAGATGTTATTACAGCCAATGGCCCAATACCCCAAAGGTTACCAAAATTACGTCCATTATGGCATGGAAATACAGATATAATTTAAAGTTATCGTCATTAAGATTACGAAATCCTTTTAAAAAATATATTTTCCTTCGGATCTAACTTTCATCCCTTGTCCGGTTTCGACTTTGGTAATTATGTTTTATCAACTCTGCAACCTCTGATTGATATATGTACATTGTTTGTCACATGACAAACTGGAAAGATACAGACAGGTTGGTTTCATAATGAAAATTAATTGGCAGTTAATTATATTTGGATTAATCACGAATTCAAAAATACGCCATGAACCGATATAAATTCGAGTTATAGTAAAGATGAAAATGGTGACACCACAATTCTGACAAATGATCGTACTGTTGTGACTGCTTCTATATATTTTGTTTGAGCCTGCTTGTTACGTTTTTACTATCTATGAAAAAGTAAATTAAAATTGTTTTTGTATTAATGGTTGATTAATAATCAAGCTTTCCTTAAGCTCATGTTGCCACTCTTTCACCTCAAAAGTATCAATCTTGCTTTGATTTTCATGCTTTATATATTGTTAAAGTCACAAGAAACCTCAAATTAAAAAGCAAAAATGCATATGTTTTTTTATAACTCAATGGATAGTTTTCATTATAAAACTTATGTGCATATACCTTTTTCTGAAGATTTTTTTTAATTTGTTCATATTTAGAAGAAGTTTTCTTTATTGTAATTGCTTCCTTCCTGCAATTCCTGACATATTTTCCGTATGCAAAGTGAAAGTAAAAACACAAAAAAAACTGAACTCCGAGGAAAATTCAAAAAGGAAAATCAAAAATCAAAAGGCAAAATCAAAAGTCCAAACACATAAAACGAATGGATAACAACTGTCATATTCCTGAATTGGTACAGGCATTTTCTAATGTGACCCATCTCATTAAAATCTGGTGATCCCACTACACATGGATGTCCTTAAAATAAACTATTATCTGATTGTACATGTTAAACACGTGCACAATATCCATGTTTTTTGTTGATTGTTGACAAATAGGTGACAATCGTTAAACTTCGGCTTCAAACACGAATTATAATTACCTGCCATATTTTCACAACAACACTGACCGATTGAAAAAAAATTGACGATTATACGAAATTTATACGAAAAAAATGATAACATCATGCACAGAAGACTAAGTTTATGATGTTTGCTTGCATTGGTTGAAGAACTGGAGTAACATTATTTTTCACCAGGCACTCGTTTCGTATGACTTTAACATAGCTTGTAATTGTTTTAGTAATATGTTTTGACAATGTATTTTAAAAGGACCAAGATTGTATATCATTGTTTTTCTTTTTTTTCTGCAAATGATAATACATCATGCGAAACTGAACAGAAACCATATATATTTATGAGATATGCTTTATTAACTGTTTATAAAAACAAAATTAAAAATGAAATAAAACCGCTATAACAAAAAATACGTGTTAACATAATGATAAAAGGTATACACCGATCAAACAAAGTGAAGTGTTTTCAATTTTTTATTCGAATGAACCTTATGTAGAATTTGGAACACACTGGTTGTTATAAGCATCATGAAGTCCCGGAAAATAAGTATGTATCGTATGGTTTGAAAAACCTTCACACAGCGTACAGTTGATAAGTTCCGTTTTGGATTAGTTTACTCTAATAGTTATCAAAGGTACCCGGATTATAACTTAGTACGCCAGACGCGCGTTTCGTCTTCATAAGACTTATCAGTGACGCTCATATCAAAATATGTATAAAGCCAAACATGTACAAAGTTGAAGACCATTGAGGATCGAAAATTCCAAAACGTTGTGCCAAAATCATTCTTTTGTACCCCCAAATGGACTTTTCGTATTTTAATAATTTGATATACCTTCAAGATGCAAAATAAAGGCCGATGTCAATGGGACTATCGAAATGCTGAATTCAGAACACATACACAGAGAACGACACATTTTTAAAATATGCGAACTGACAGAACAGGTAAGTATAACTAAACTCATCAAAGGTGACACTCTGCAATCTTTGTAAATTTCGTAGCTTCAGACGTGAGTTTGATCGCAGAAGTATATTTATTTTTAAATATTTCTTTCTGGCATTTGAAAAATTAATGTCTTTTCTGTTGAATCGTATTATAGATGGTGTTATTACAGAGGGGGTGATCTAAAAATGCTACCCTAAGCTCCATACTTCAAGTGCAAAAGGCATTTACAGCCATGTCATTTGCAATGTAATTGGTCTCTTGAGAATAGTTGTTGCATTGGTAATTATGCACAATCCACTCATATGTACATCGATAAGTGGTGTATTGTCGAATAGAATCGATGACTATTATGAACAGCTAAAACTACCTTATAAAGTTTTCAAATATTCATGACAATTTCATTGTTTCAGACAACTGCGAGACGAAGCATTATGCACATTAACAAATGCACTTTAAATTTTAACATAAAAAAATGTCAAATGACGCAGGTTGCTTAAAACAATATTATTACATTGGTTGCAATGAATTTCCGTAATTTCCCAGTGACATACAAACCGATACTTTCATATGTGAAATAAACCCGGATAAGTCAGTCATTCGATGTCATACAACAATAGGTGTTGTCTAGACGTTGTTGATGACGTCACATCAAAACAAATTGTGAACAATAAAATCCGTTAGACTACTCTTTCTTTATGTTGATTATCTTGTAATTTTATGAAACAAATAGTTTTTGTTTTTATTTTGGTGTTTAAAGATAATGTTCAAACGCGGCAGAAGATACAAAATACCCAAACAAAAAGTGTATTACGCTTTGATATTATTTAGGTAAATTAATAATAATACATTACTAACGACTTTTGTTTGGATACGCTGTTAACAAAAAGATTGTATCAGAAAGAAGTCAAAATATATAAGCTAAACAAATTTAGATAAATCAAGTTCTGAAAAATGAATATGACCTCAAAATGAAAACATATATATGTTGGTATTCTATTTCACACTGAATACTAGTAATACAACCAAATTTTAAAATAGCTCATAATAAAATGTAAACGAAAAGGATTTAGGGATGTTCTCATAACAATAGCTTCACAATGTAACATACATTATAACTATTGGTATGATTCGTAAATTCAACATATGTTAAACATCGGTGTCAGATTCAAGTTTCGTCTAACTTGAACCAAGCAATGGAACCCTCATCAATATTTTACCAAATGAAATAATATCGTTAACACAATATCGTTTGGGTTTTTTACGAAAATAAAATACATTATCGCATTAAATGACGCACCACATTTTACAACATACCACGTGCTGTCAATTGTAATGTTAATCAATAGATTTCTACTGAAAATACCACTTGAAAAAGAACAAAGCCACAAATATGTAAAGGCATGGACACAATGTAATAGACCACTACTAAGTTATGTCCTTCACCCGAAAAGTTTGTCAATTATGCGCGCCTTTATGACGTCATTTTTCAGATATAGGGGATCGATTCGTGCAATATAGCATCAGATTTTTTCGACCGGTCCTACAACATGGCAAGGAAGAGACTATGTCCCTAAACGCACATATAATGTTCACTAAATCCAAAGTTTTTGATGGAAATGCAACGGACTCGAGAGTCGAAACTGGTCTATTAAATGAACATCATTTATATAAGTATTGTAAAGCTTGGTATAATCTCATCAGATGACAAAAAAAGTATGTTACTTATGGTCTGGTGATATTGCATCAATGTTTTCAAATCATTTGGTATGGTTTGTAAATTCAACATATGTTGAACATCGGTGTCAGATTCAAGTCATGTCTAATTTGAACCAAGCAATGGAGCCCTCATCAATATTTTACCACTTTGATCATTTAAAATAATATATTGCAGTTGTTTCGTTTCAGAATATAAATGATAGTTAAATACTTTGGTTTTATCATTAAAATCAATGAATGTGTTTGTAGATAGATGTTTTGTGTTGTGTTAAATTGTTCCTTTTAAAATTGTTACACGATGATGACTGCTGTACCCATATTTTGACTATTTTATTTATTATGTCTGTTTAGTTCATGCATCATTATAAATATAACGGAATTTGATGCGACTCTCAACAAAGTAAGACGATTAGCGCTATCAAACAAGGTTTAATCCACCATTTTCTACATATAAAAATGCCTGTACTAAGTCAGGAATAAGACAGTTCTTGTCCTTTCGTTTTTTATGTGTTTTGTCATTTGTTTTTGCCATGTTATTATGGACTTTTCGATTTGATTTTCCTTTTGAGTTCAGTATTATTGTGATTTTACTTTTTTTTAAGTAGTATTGCATTGTAACAGCATGAACAAATCCAACTCTAAAATGGTTAATGTAAAACGTAAAACGAAACGAATTGATGAACTGAAGCTCTTAAGGTTGTATACTTCTTAGGAGCCAAAAATTTCGCGAATTTTTCCTTTATCTGATTTTTCGGGTTTATATGATTGTTATAAAAAAATAATTGGTGTAGAAAAATTAATATGGTGGTTCACCTTTTTGCTACGACCCTTTGAAAACATGACTTAAGTTTCAAATATCAGTATTGATAATGTACATATAGATTTTTTAGGTGTTGTTATTAGCTTCATGTTTTGTAGCATTTTGGAAGGGACAAGCAAACAATTCCAGAAATATAGTGCTGAAATTGACTTATCTTGAATTTACACGTATTCGATTAGAAATATTGCCCAACCGCTGATACATTCTGAAAAATGTATGATAAGGCAAATTTGTCTTCCTTTTTTAAATAAAGAGGACGTCTTTCAGATGCTTTACTTAGCTCTTAAAGATGTATTTGAGACAGCCTATTTTTACCGATGTTAAGTTATCCGATATATATTGAAAAGATACAAAAGTGAGTGAATGCATGAACTGAAATAGAAACGAGAACAGCAGATGCGACAGATTCAAAATTGGAAATATAGAACTCAGTTGTTCAACCATAAATGCTAATCTCTATATGAAAGAGATATGGATATAAAAAAAAAGTAAAATCACAAAAATATTGAACTTATAGGAAAATCAATTCGGAGAGTCCATAATCACATGGCAAAATCAAATAACAAAACGCATCAAAAACGAATAGACAAGAACTATCATATGTATAATATATTATGTCAAACGTCAAAAAAGGTACATTAAACAATCAAAATACAAGTTGTTTCTAGACCTCGATTATGATGTGGTAAATGAAATTTCAATCCTGGTATTTATGATGAGTTTATTAACTAGTGAAAATAATTCTTGCCGAACTCATTCATCAGATTCATGTATGAGATTTGCATCTTATAAATGGGTTTCTAGGGAAAAATAGAAAGAAACTGGTACTAGTTAGGATTACTCCAATTTTCTACTACGTTTTTTTTCAAAAGATGCTTGTTTATTCCAAACTTTCTTGTTTACAATTTCCTCAGTTGCATAGGATTGCGCAGGAGGCTTAAAAAGTGCAATTTATTACCAGAAAAAGTAGTCTAAAATGTAATACTAGTAATAGATAATATAATATTCTAACATGACGTCCTTCAAACGCTTTGAGTACACACCAGTGGTAAAATATGAATATATTGCATCGGCTGTTCCGATCGTACTCCCACGTCATATGTTTTGTTATGAATGAAGTATCCGACGTCATAGAATGATGACGTTATAATTTAAGCATTTTACGGGAAAATACACGCTTCTGATACCAAAAATCATCACAAGTAACAAACGATGCTCAAATGTGGTATGAGCCCACTTTTTTTATACATAGAAGACATATAAGTAAATTTTCATTAAATTTTATCTAAATACGTTATTATCAATAGTTTGAGCATGTCACTTATTCTGTTTGCTCCGTTGTTTACGCTTATCTAAAAGTGCGTTAATTTATTGGAACGGCAAATATTGCCTCCACATAGAGCGCTTCGATCAAAAAAAAATGCCGTATTTGTCCTATAAGAATCGAAATAATTCATGGGGGCTTGAATATATCTAGATTTTACAACGGGTTGTCCCTTTATGCCGATATTTTACCCCTCGATATCGCTCAGGGTAAAATATTTGTCATAAAGGGCCAACCCGTGGTAAAATCACGATATATTCAAGCCCCCATGAATTATTTCTTAATTCTAACATGACGCCCTTCAAACGCTTTGAGTACACACCCGTAGTAAAATATGAATATATTGCCAGGGCTGTTCCGATCGTACTCCCATGTCATATGCTTTTTTATGAATGAGGTACCGGACGTCATAGAACGATGACGTTAGAATATAAGCATTTTACGGGAAAATACACGCTTGTGAAACAGAAAATCATCACAACATGGAAACGTAAACCAACGATGAATAAATCTGGTATAATGTATAAATGTGGAAATATACGTAAATTATCATTTAAATTCATAATAAACTATCTAAATGCGTCATTGTTAATAGTGTAAGCATGTCAATAATTCAGTTTGATCCGTTGTTTTAAGCCAATTTTAAAGTGCGTTTATTTATTGGAATGGCAAAAAATTGCCTCCACCTAGAGCGCTTAGATTCTTATTAGAATTGAAATAATTCTTTGGGGCTTGAATATATCGTGATTTTACCACGGGTTGTCCCTTTATGCCGATATTTTAACCCTCGTTATCGCTCAAGGTAAAATATTTGTTATAAAGGACCAACTCGTGGTAAAATACGATATATGCAAGCCCCATGAATTATTTCATAATTATAACATAATCGAGTGCACCTTATCTACTCAGAATCGACGCCAAATTGGAAAATCTAATAAACATTTTTTTAACGTTTCAAATATTATTTTTGAGCTGTTTTGTTTGAAGAATATAAATGATAGTTATATACTTAGGTTGTATCTTTTATCAAAGAGTTGTGAAAGGAAACAACATGAACAAACCTCTCTCTAAAAAGATACGAATTTATAAATTCAAGCTTTCGTATTCGGCAATGGAAGATGATTTACAGGAATGTTCTGAAAGGCCACGATGATCATGCTTCGAAAGTGATATCATAGTTATACAAAGTATTTGTTACTTTAAAACCTAGGGGAATAAATCGTTTTTGCATCAAGCTCTGTAGTAACAAACAATGGAACTCATGAATACCTTACGAATGAAATTATGCTGGTATCACAATAGCATTTGTTGATTTAGTCACTGAATCATTTATCTGCAAAATTTGTTAAATACCACATGCTGTCATTGTGGTTAATAACGTATGAGATAACCATTTGAAATGGCACACATCGAACATAACGTACGTAAATGCTACCATGGGAACATTGTCGTTATAAATGAAATAACATGTATTGTGATGTTGATCTGGGTTCTCATTTAAAACTACAACAAAACAACTTAAATCTAGTCTGGTGATTAAGCATCACTGTTTAGTTCGTGCTTTTTTTTTATAAGGAGACAAATATGATAAAGGCCAATAGTGATGGTTTTAATTATAACGTTTAGATTTTAATATGATTGACTTGTACTAGACACAACATTGACAAGCTTGTTTGATATGAAGATCTAAAACACTAGTCTCCTGTCATATACCATTGTGTTTTTGTCAATTACGGAATTTGGTGTTGATGGCATACTGTAAACCAACTTATTTTTGCGGAACTTAATTTCGCGTTTTACCCTTTCCTGACAACTTCGCGGCTATTTAATTTCGCGATTTTCTGATTTTTTAGATGAAGTTTAATAAGGAAAGATCCAAGGTTTACATATTCGCGACGATTTATATTCGCATTATTTTTCTACTCGCGAAAGTCGCGAAAATAAGTTAGTTTACAGTATATGATGTATTTATGTCAAATTGTTATTCAAGGTCAATTACCGATTGTTTAGGACATGCTGTCTTATCTAAAGATCTTAACCAGTGCATCATTTTTGTTATATATATAGTTGTCCCTAGTTTCTGTAAACATACAAAATGGGTGAAAACCGCCATTCAAGGGCTTCTGCCATTTGTTTACCTTTGGTCTTGCCCTCTTTTTTAGGTTAAAGTTTCTCTTCATTAACAATATTTTCCGCTAATAATGGGTAAACTCATAACAACTATCAGGAATCAACAGATGATTTAGTTATTTTACAGTAAATCCCTATTTCATTCTTCTGTAAGCCAAAGCCATCAAAGTCGTCTTGCCCAAAAAATATGATGCATGGTAAAATCTCTGACAGAAGAAAACTTAGTTGTATTCTGGTGTTGAGATTTTAACTCTAATGTGTTGTAATGAGTAATACTAACCGAGAAATATGCTACATGGTAATATCTCTGTCAAAAGAAAACATTGATGTATCGTTGATAGTTGAAGGCCTACACTCGGAAACAGATTTTTTAGCAGATCTAATCTACATTCTATAAATGTCTTCTTCCGTGCAATATCTTTCTTTAATCGTTAAAGTTATTACAACGAAACTAAATAGAGACAGGATATCTCATTTTGTTCAAATTATGACTAGTATTTCAAGTGGATACTTGTATTTGACTTACATTGCATTTTTTACATCGATCTGTGACTATTGACAAATAATATTCACCTTTATACATGTATTGGTTATCAAAAAATGTCTTTGTTACCGACAGAATACGACTTAAGTTTGATAAAAAGATAAACGAAAGCAGGTCAAGGCTTACAATCATTAGCTACGGGGATATGTGGATATTGTCATTTACTAGTAACTAAATTATCTATCTGAAAATTATTTTTATACTGTAAATAGTGTTTTATACATGTTTCAGCTAATTATGAATCTGCTTTCCTTTGTTCTAAGTTTTCTAACTGTTTATTCTAACGGATTTTTATTGGAAGGTAGAACACAACCAACTCCAAATACTGTTTCTACAATGACCGATCAACACTATGAAATGGTCATGGATTTGTTAATGGAAGAGAGACGAGATAGGCGTAGCCAAGACAAAATGATTACAGAGTTAAAACAAGAACTGTTAAAAACACAACAGGCGGTGACACAAAAGTATCTTCAAGGCAATCAAGACAATGCAACAAAGCAATTTAAGATTTGTACGGATTTAGTAAACGATACCGTAGCATTGAACAGATCATTAGTTTTGATGGTACAAGAATTAAGTTCTATGAAACAGGTAAACACTCAATTAAAACATAATTACGATTTCCTTTTGGAGCGAGCAGACCAACTGCAGAAAAACAATACTCTCTTAGTCGATAAAGTCCAGCAAGTTAAAACGCGGGTGGATTATGTTATGCAATTAAAAACAATAGCAGACTTGCAAAACGTGAACAACGCGTTAAACGAAACAAACCATCTTGCATTGGAAATTCAAAAAACAAATGGGAAATTGCTATCGCTTGAAAATAGCGCGGAAGCTAGAAAGCAAGATTTCTTTGCTCTCCTTAGTAAAGCAGAATTTACTGAAAGATCCCTAAAAAATACAACGATGCTGTTTGATCAAAGATGGAAATCTCTGACTGATAGAGGTAAGGATTCGTCACATTATGACGTATGATAGAAGAATCAACATTACGTTTGAAAAATGATTGGGTCATCGTCCTTGGTTGAGGTGTATAATGTGAAATTTCTGATAATTTGCAACATACTATAATTATGCTCAATGATACCATTTCTTTTCTCAAATTTCCTGAATTATGATATAATCAAATGCGATCATTTATCGCCGATCATAACTTTTGATGAAGGTAAAATATCAATTTTAAATCAGAATAAAAACTTGTACAAGTGTAGGTTCAAGACATACGATACAGTTTCGATCCAATGATTATTTTTTTACGAAAATTTGCATGCAAGATGTTTTTCACCTAATCAGTTCAAATATGTTTGCCAAATTTTTAATTTATTATTTGGATGAAAATCTTTTTTGCATAAATATGCTATTATTATGTACAACAATTCTTTGAAAATAATTAATATATACCAAAATTGTATGATTTTGGGAAAAACTAAATTTTTTGGCGATATATTCATCAAATTTAAAAACAAAAAATCATCGTTGACCAAAACAGACGTCAAAACTGCATCTTTACCCGATATGTCACAGTTTGATGTCGCGAACATAATATTTTACGTTAGCAAGAGCGTTTTGTTATTATTGTAGAAATCACATATGCCCGTTGCCGAAGATAAAATGCACATTGGCGTAACGTTTAAAAGTCGTCATTGACCCAACAAACAGACAATGAAAATGCAGCAATATCGTCTTATGATGCTTGATAAGACAATAAACTTAACGCAGATTTTCATATCACATCCAGTGTAGTGTTATACGAGAGTTGTCCATTCATGAAGTAAAAATTGGATAAAAAAACTTATAAAGATATATATATATAATGATGTGATACATAAAGAAAGACTATTATAAGAAAGGTGCAATTCGTTAAGATAAAAACAAATATATATTTAATATAGTAGTAACCATTTAAAAACAGACTCTCTCTCTATCTCTCTATATAATTGATATTCTCTATTGCAGTAATTTTATCCGCAACAATACAAGATGAACATGCTGAAAGTTATCAAGTGATGCAAGTAATATTATTTCCTGATGTATAAGTGGCATATGGAATTACAGATATCACATCATTTCAAAAGTTTGGAATTTTCAAATGTGAAGTCAGTGGGGTGTATCATATTGCAGTGAGTGTTATTGGAACCACGCCCGAATCTGGCTTTCGTATATATAAGAATGATGTAATGATAGCGGATGCATTTTCATCGGTTGCAAAAGGCTATGATACAAGCACGACTAATGTCGTAGACATACTTGATGTTAATGACACAATATCTGTAAAATCCCGATACAAAATGGGAGTATACGGATCCAGGGAATCTAACGTCGTAATCATACAAATACATTAAGCATTCGTGTATGATGTACAAGAATATATATTTTTATCTTTTCCTTCACGAATTCGGCTAAACTGTTTTCATTTGCATATCCAACTCTCTCGGTCATCACGTGACTTTTACACATAAGATGTATATAACTAATGGCCAATTCAACAGGGTACATATATTAAACGGTCATAACTTCTTTGTTATATTGTGTGTTTTACTTATTAACCCCGCGTTTTACAGTATACAAATTTTCACAATCAAATCAGTTAAGATATATGTTTTCGTGCTTCGGAATAAGTTTGAAATTTGAGGTGACATAACCACACAGCCTCCGTTGACTTCTTCGTTAAAACTCGATAAAATTGCAATGGAATCTTTTTGCATAATCAATTTTCTAAACTTTTTTATTGTTACTTATATAACGTGTAACCAGGCGTTTATATCCCAAACGTCAGTTCCAATCAATACTTGGATCCAAGTTGTCCACAAACAATACGGCAATACTAAAAACTACATCTATCTTCGTTATGCACAATGAACTAAAATATACACACTGACTACAATAGACAAATATATATACAACTATAATACAATAGAACAGCCTGTCCTCAAGATTGGACGATGTGTCACTTAAAGGCAGTATGGCTGGTACAGCTTGTTCTCCGAATGGGACAGTCTGTCACTACCAGACAGTGCGACCTGGTACAACTTGTCCTCCGAGTGGTACAGTCTGTCACTACCGGGCAGTGTTGGTTGGTACAGCCTGTTCTCCGAGTGGGACAGTCTCCTATGTCAATCCTGTCAACGTGTACGTCCACTATGTACCCAGTACAAAGAGTCCTCTGAATAGCAAGGCTCTTCTAGCACTTAATATATCCGACGTACGCTCGGTTGAAGGATGACAGCTCATCGACAGCCAACCGACAGCCTCGAGTGACGTTTCCCACTCTCTTATATACCCGTGGTCGATACCATTATTTACTTGATAGGGGTGTTCTCTAAAAGTTAACCATTACGGAGCATAGCGAGTTCCTTACGATCACCCCTTTAACTTTCGATCCGGTCACTAATTTCCCCGCCAAACGTTTTAATCTGCCTAAATCTTTCTATAGTGTAAACCATGCATTTCTACACTAAGATTCTTCTCAATTGTTACTTTTTTTCTTAACCTGATTTTTGGGTTGATAAGACTATATCAAAATAATTGGTGAAGAAAAAATCATATGATGGTGCACTTCTTTTTTTTTGCTACAGCCCTTTCAAAATGTCCAATTTTGATGATTTTCCCATTTTTTTTATCGATTTTTAGCTATTTTTGGGCCTTAATCGTGAAAAAAATCACAGTTCCACAATTAATCTTTTTTCCATACTTTCTTTAAAGATGAAATGAACCAATCTGAATAAATATTACTTACAAAAACTATAGGTAGGTGTTAATATAAGAAAGTTTTATCATATTTTGACGCTTTTTTGTGTAAAATTTACCATGCTGTCAATTTTGTATTATTGTGATTTTTCTCAGTTTTGAGAACAAAACGCATATAATTTCAACTTTTTTGTTATGAATGATTGAAAAAATACATATCTAAGAAATTTGAAAAGACCAAAATGATATGGGATGAACATGATTCTTGTAAAGTCATATTTTGTATCCCTTACCCATTTTCTCAAAATTTTGGCTAAAAATACTGACTTGACTGGTCGTAAAATTTGAAAACTGGATTACTCAATAACCATTTAATGTAAATACACAATTTTTTCGCAGGTTAATATTTGATTATTTTTAAAATTCATTGACACTTTCCACTTCTATCACATGTTTCAGCTGGAAATAATTCAAGAACGAAATTTCAACGAGACTGAAAAGTCAGAAGAATGCATCCTTAACGACTAATAAACATTACACTAATTTCCTACCAACCCTTAAAAAGATCGACAACATATTCATATAAATGAAATCGAAAACCATATCAGTTAAGGTATCAAATATTTGCCTCAATTATTTGTACGATTGTTTATGAAATCCTTTCATGATAATATTTTATATTAACAAAATAAAACCTTGAATGGATGGTAAATAAAGGCAACAGTAGTATACCGCTGTTCAAAACTCGTAAATGAAGTCGATGGGCAAAAAACAAACTAAAACTATGGGAAGCGCATCAAATATAAGAGGAGAACAACGACACAACATTAAAATGTAACATACACAGAAACAGACTAAACATTAGACAAAATCCGATGATTTGTGGTAACAATTATAGATGAAATATCTATATATATATATTTTTAAATCATCACACGGGAAACCAGTACATTTTATATAATCCTAAATAAACCAGTCACATGCAGAGTAATCGTACGTAGTTATGACTGGAATAGTTATGGAGTCATTGGTTTATTAGGTAAGATTTCACATTAATGATATTTTTACTTTTAAACACAGTCATGAATCCACAAATAAGTTATTAATAAAGTTTTGTAAGAACTTTAACTATTAAAGATATTAATTGTATAGCCTGGTGATCACCAAAGTCTAAATTATGATATTTTAATCATCAACAATACTACAGGTTACAAGAGCGCAATTATTCGTAATGCATTTTCCATAGGGTACCACTAGTGTTCCATATTTTTTTTCTCGAAGACTACACAAACTAGCGAAAAACGGGTGACAGTTCCTTTTACTAGAAATGCCAGTGTTGCATTACAACCAAAAAAATATATAGGGTCATGCGGCTCGAATTGACTTAAAGTGCAGTTGAAAAAGATCGTCTACTTTTTTCGCCTAATGAAAAAGGCATATTTTTAATGGCTCCGACGTGCAGAAATTGAAGATATTTTCTATACTTCGTAAAATATGAATATGATTTTCGGCAATTTTTAAACCTAATTGGATAAGTTTCGATTAAATGTTATTCCAATCCTGTATCAACCAATCAGAAGCCGTATAGGATTCTATTCTGAGTACCATCTAAACCTTTTGATTCTATGATAGATCTTATCTTACTGTATGGTTCTGACGTTTAGACTTTGAAAACCTGAAATTTATCAATTCTGCTAAAGGGCACTAAAATTTAGAACCACTACGCCTAATTGTTATGTTTTTATTTTAGAATTGAGTAGATTTGCTCTAGAGGAAATGAAGAAAGTGAGAATGAGTCAAAAAGGGTACAACATCACCATTAAATAACTATAAAATGAACACATATTAGATATTTTGGATAACAGATATCCTTTTTTAATAATAGCACGATGTCAAATGAATCATGTCAATATATTCAAACTGAGAAACTTTTTCTAAATCTTGAATTTATACAATTTAAACACCACAGACGCTGATACAATTTTAAAATTTCCAAACACGGTGCAAAGATTACAAAGATATGCCGGATGAAAATAGTTATTTTCGATGTGAACTGGCACAACTCTAAATTTTCAAAGATTGTGACAGTTTAGATGCCATAACTGCATTGAGGGCAGTCCTGAAACAAAAAATGTCCTAACCGGTGCAAGTTGGTATAATATTCCAAATTTGACAATGGTAGGGCAATTGCAACAGAAACTACATATTAAAGCCTCCCAAACGAATAGCAGTCTAATAATGATTAGAAAAATAAGTTTTATTTAATGAGGTAAAATACTTGCCGGTTAAATGTAAACAAATAATTGCGCTCTTGTAACCTACACAGCTATATCAAATATCATTCGATTCAAAAATATGTGTACTTTGATTTCTATTTTCAATTTTATTTGAGATTACATTGGTCGTCATAAAAAAAATATGGTACATTTTTTTTCTTTCAGAAATCAAGATTAAAAGTCACATGACGCGTAAAAGGACCCCCTAAGAAAATTCAAAACCGAAAATCGCTAATTAAATGGCAAAATCAAAAGCTCAAACGAATTGATAACAACTGTCATATTCCTAGCATTGAACAGAATATTATATTAGAGCCACTTGTGTCCGCCTGTATCCCCTCATTTTTAGAAGTTTAATACTGAAATAGCACTGTGTCCACCTGTAGCCAGCACATTTTATAAGTTTTTTTATAGAAATTGCGTTGTGTCCACTTGTGTCCCCCATAATAAGAAGCTTTATATAGGAATAGCACTGTGACCAGCTGTGTCCGCTTGTATCCCCTTATTTCATAAAGTTTTATATAGAAATTGCGTTGTGTTCACTTGTGTCCGCCTGGGTCCCCTTATTTCTAGAAGTTTAATACTGAAATAGCACTGTGTCCAGCTGTAGCTAGCAGATTTTATAAGTTTTATATAGAAATTGCGTTGTGTCCACTTGTGTCCGCCTGTATCCCCTCATTTCTAGAAGTTTTATACTGAAATAGCAGTGTGTCCAGCTGTGTCCACCTGTAGCCAGCAGATTTTATAAGTTTTATATAGAAATTGCGTTGTGTCCACTTGTATCCGCCTGTATCCCCTCATTTCTAGAAGTTTAATACTGAAATAGCAATTTGTCCAGCTGTGTCCACCTGTAGCCAGTAGATTTTATAAGTTTTATATAGAAATTGCGTTGTGTCCACTTGTGTCCGCCTGGGTCCCCTCATTTCTAGAAGTTTTATATTGAAAAGGCACTGTGCCCAGCTGTGTCCACCTGTAGCCAGCAGATTTTATAAGTTTTATATAGAAATTGCGTTGTGTCCACTTGTGTCCGCCTGTGTCCACCATATTAAGAAGTTTTATATAGAAATTGCGTTGTATCCACTTGTGTCCGCCTGGGTCCCCTCATTTCTAGAAGTTTTATATTGAAAAAGCACTGTGTCCAGCTGTGTCCACCTGTAGCCAGCAGATTTTATAAGTTTTATATAGAAATTGTGTCGTGTCCACTTGTGCCGCCTGTGTCCCCCATATTAAGAAGTTTTATATAGGAATAGCACTGTGTTCAGCTGTGTCCACCTGTAGCCAGCAGATTTTATAAGTTTTATATAGAAATTGCGTTGTGTCCACCTGCAGTCAGTTTTTTTTTTATGTTTTATATAGAAGTAAACTTGTGTCCAGTTGTGTCCGCTTAAATCACAAGTTTTATATAACACTGGGCTTCTGTAACCACTATAATGGACATTGATTGTTTATCTGTTTATATAGTTACATACATACGTGTCCATGTATCCCCTGACACAAAATGCAAGCTAACTATATTTTGCACCGAAAATAGGACATATATCTAATCCGTATACTCCCATATTGTTTGACTTAACGCATTGTTCATCCTTTGCAAGTTTGCTATTATTTTTTAGTTGCAGAACATAATTTAACCTCTTTTTAGATTTTCTGCGCGTTATCGACTGAGAGAGTATTATTTTTCTGAAGTTGGTCAGCTCGGTCCTGAAGTAAATTGTTATCATGTTTTTATTGAGTGTTCACTTGTTTCGTGGAATCAAATGCTTGTGCCATAAACATCATGTTCTAGAATAGCAAACTCGCAAAGGATGAACAATGCGTGAGGTCAAACAATATGGGAGTATACGGATACAGGGAATCTTACCTCGCAGTCATACAAATTCATTTTAAAGTATTCTAATATAGTATACTAGAAAATACTTTTATCTTTTTACCTGATGAATGTAGCTAAACTTTTTCCATCAAAGTTTCTGAATATAATGATATGAAAACCACAAATGAAAACTTTCTAATAGTGTTTAAAAGAAATTTGATTCGGAGAGGGTTGAGATCTCACAAATTATAATTAAAAAATAATATATATATAGTGTTTTACTTACATGGTCGGGTTGATGCCACTGCTGGTGGAGATTTATTTCCCCGAGGGTATAACAAGCCCAGTAGTCAGCACTTTTTTGGTGCTGACATGAATTGTCATTGATGTGGTTAGATTTATAAAACTGTTTACAAATTTTTGAAATACTAAGGCTTTTCTACCTCAGGCATAGATTACCTTAGCTGTATTTGGCAAAACTTATAGGAATTTTGGTCCTCAATGCTCTTCAACCTCGTACTTTGTTTGGCCTTTTTAACTTTTTTGGATTTGAGTGTCACTGATGAGTCTTTTGAAGACGAAACGCGTGTCTGGCGTATATACTAAATTTAGTCCTGGTATCTATGATGAGTTTATTTGACATATTTCCCATTTCCATTATCAATTTTATTGGTATATCAAAGAACCCTAATAATTCATTTTATTGTAAAAATCAAATCAATTTTAATTTCAACCCATTTGAATACTGGGCCAAAAATAAAAAAATCTCCATGTATGGTCAGATTCAGCATATCAAAGAACCGAACTAGTTCATTTTTTTTTATTGACTCTTTTAACCTCAACTTCGACTAGTGTCCAATCTAAAATATGAATACACTGTTAGATTTGTGATATTAAAGAACCCAAAGAATTCAAGATTTTGAAATAAACTGCATTGTAAATGGTAAAAAAATAAGTATAAAGTATTGTTTTTGGTCCCTCAAACATAATCTGTTAGGACCATCAACCCTGAAATATATTCAAACCCTATTTTCGGTATCAACCAATGTAGTGTAATTTAATTCTTAAGAGATCCATAGACAGCTGATACTCAAGTTATAGTTCTGAAACCAGACAGTTCTAGTTTTTGCCCTAAATTCCAAATAGGTTTGCATGCACCATAACCCCTAAACCAATCAAAAGCTTCCTTTAGAGGTATGAAACCCTGGAGGTCATAGAGATCCTGTCAGATCAGTACACTTGTACAAAAGTTCTTGTCCTCAAACAAACAAAAATTGCTTTATTTTTGGACCCTTCTTACTTAACAGGTAGGACAACATCACCAAAAATCATTCTTAACCTTCCTTTTTTGGGGATGAAACTTTGTGATACAATTTCACTCATACACTTGTACTATTAAGTTATTGTCTAAAAATCAACTGTCCTCAGACAATGACTACGCTGACATAGCCATATGTTTTATATGTCACAATTGTTTGCAGTCGTATAAAACATGCCAGCTTGTCTTTCTTCCGAGACAAGGAGAGGTTAAGCTATTCAAAAATAGTTTCAAAACACATTTGACTTTATGCATGGAAGTCGCACCATGATGTAACCAATTATTTTAAAAGTAGAACATGATGTGACAGCATGTTCTCTTAATGAAACACTGACTACATCAAAAGACTTCAGGTCTTTACAACTTATGGTGTTAGAAAAAATCAACCAATCGCTTATAATTCTGGTACTTTTGATAACTATTATGTCAAATATGAACAAGCATTCTGTGAGTATTGCATGGCAATACCAGTTAGATAAAAACCGATAATTTCACTCTCTGACGTCATACAACAATAGGCTTTGTCAAGACGTCGATAACGTCGGATCAAAACAAATTGTGAATGCGTAGGAAAAACATATAGTTTCTTACATTTTCAACATTAATTTCATAAAAAAAAAAAGCCATTAGTCAATGTAATAAAAAGTATAACTAATCACCGTATTTGAATATCAAAATTAGACAACTTGTGACCGAACGCCGCTATTGATTAAACTCGTGCTGCGCACTCGTTTAATCCATGCGTCGTTCGGTCACGCGTTGTCTTATTTTTGATATTCAAATACGGCGATTAGTTATACTATAAATATTTTAGTGAACATTCTAGGTCAAAGGACCTCTGTTCAAAATCATCAGATCAGAACAAAATTCGGACGTGATCTTTTCATGATAAAACAACACGTCAATTATCAAATCAATATCTTCAAGCATAAAGAAAAAAAGTGTGGAAAACTGATTTGCCGGACTGTTGGATGGATGGATGGACAGACAGATAGACGACTTCGTCGGTAGGGGACAAACACAGGCACTTGTCTCAGAAAATAAAAATTCATCTATACCTTTATGTTATATAAAGGTATAGAGGAAATATTATTTTTCTGAGACAGGTGCCTGTGGGGACAAAAAGGGAAATAACTCAATTGAGATGTCATTGGATCACTTCAGTATAACATAACCACACACTTTTAAAATTATGTTTAAGAATAAACGAACAAATTGGAACAAAATTTTGTTGACATCTTTGACAGAGACAGAGAAATAAGATTATAAGAAAACAAGAGTGCACACGCTGAAATGTCTCGCCTTCTTTACTAATCATTGATATCATATTGATAGTCCCAAATATAAAGCTTTATTGCACATGACACATAAACTTAACATTAACAAAGAAATCTAAACATTGACCAATGAACCATGAAAATGAGGTCAAGGTCAGATGAACCATGCCCGACAGACATGTACAGATAATAGTTCTTCCAGACAACAAAATAGTTGACCTATAATAGTTTATTGTTTTAAAAAAAAATAGACCATTACATAAATTATAACACTGAGCAATGAACCGTGAAATGAGGTCAAGGTCAAATAAAATCTGCACAATTGACAGATAGATTATAATATATATCCACAAACTATAGTATTAGAAAAAAAAAGACCAAAATTCAAAAACTTAATTTTGACCAATGATACCATGAAAATGAGGTCAATGGCCAGATGAACCCTGCCAGTTATACATGTACACCTTACAATCATTCAATACACCAAATATAGTAGAACTTTTGCATATAGTACAAGATAAAAAGACCAAAACTCAACAAGAGTGTACACACTGAAATGTCTTGCCTTCTTTACTAATCATTGATATTATGTTGATAGTCCTAAGTATAAAGCTTTATTACAACTGGTTATAAACTTAACAGTAACCAAGATAGCTTAACAAAGACTAATGAACCATGAAAATGAGGTCAAAGTCAGATGAACCATGCCAGGCAGACATGTTCAGCTAACAATGCTTCCATACAACAAATTTAGTTGATCTATTACTTATAGTTTAACATGTTTAAGAAAAATAGACCAAAACACAAAAATTTAACAATGTACAATGACATGTGAAATTGAGGTCATGGTCAAATAATACCTGCAGGACTGACATATAGATCATAATATATTTCCATACACCAAATATAGTTGACCTTTGGCATATAATATTAGATAAAAAGACCAAAACTTAAAAACTTAACTTTGACCATTGCACGATGAAAATGAGGTCAAGGTCAGATGACATCTGCCCGCTAGACATGTACACCTTACAATCATTCCCTACAACAAATATAGTAGACCTATTGCATAAAGTATGAGAAAAACAGACAAAAACTTAACTTTAACCACTGAACCATTAAAATAAGGTTAAGGACAGATGACTCCTGCTAGTTGGACATGTACACCTTACAGTCCTTCCATACACTGAATATACTAGCCCTATTGCTTATAGTATCCGAGATATGGACTTGACCACCAAAATTTAACCTTGTTCACTGAGCCATGAAATGAGGTCGAGGTCAAATGAAAACGGTCTGACGGGCATGAGGACCTTGCAAGGTACGCACATACCAAATATAGTTATCCTATTACTTTTAACAAGACAGAATTCAACATTACAAAAAATCTGAACTTTTTTTTCAAGTGGTCACTAAACCATGGAAATGAGGTCAGGGATATTAGACATGTGACTGACGGAGACTTTGTAACATGAGGCATCTATATACAAAGTAAGAAGCATCACGGTCTTCCACCTTCTAAAATATAAAGCTTTTAAGAAGTGAGCTAACACTGCCGTCGCCTCCGCCGTAGCCGGACCACTATCCCTATGTCTAGCTTTCTGCAACAAAAGTTGCAGACTCGACAAAAACTTAACTATAACCACTGAACCATGAAAAACAGATCAAGGTCAGATGACATCTGCCAGTTGGACATGTACACCTTACAGTCCTTCCATACACCGAAAATACTAGACCTATTGCTTCTAGTATCTGAGATATGGACTTGACCACCAAAACTTAACCTTGTTCACTGATTCATGAAATGATGTCGAGGTCAAGTGAGGACCTTGCAAGGAACCCACATACCAAATATAGTTATCCTATTACTTATCATTTTTTCATAATAGTGGGAGATATTATGGACATAATTGTGCAAATCGTGATACAAGCATGAAATTTGGTATAAAGGTTAACTAAATGATACTTATAAAAAATCCGCTGCTGGCCAGAAAATAACAAAACTCGTACTCGGACAGAACGGTAGCATTTACAGACACCAACACAACTGGATGTTTCGCCTCGTCATTTCAAAAGTTCCCGACAGGAGGATGCAACTTTAACGGTAGCCGAAGGAGTCCTCAATTTTTTTCTTTCATCCAACCCTAGTGTTCATGAATTGGTACATAAATCAGGCTGAGCCCAAACTTATCATCCTTGATACGCTGCTCTTTCGATGTGCTCCGAAGAAAAAAAACTCTTGCAGGCGGAACTACATCACAATGCCGCTGCTTCCTGAGTAAAAATTTACATCGTGCCTCGTTAACAGCAAATAGTGATGTTGTTTTGTCATACATGATGAAAACAAATGCTTCTTTTATGTCCTTGTATGTGTCTTTATACTTCAGCAAAGAAATAAGTACGTCCCTTACATGTTGAAATACTTCCTATGTCATCCAAACTGACCTATTCCCTTAGTGTCACATGCACTGAATGTATGAACAAAAGGAAGAGTAGCTACACGAGGACCAAACGCATTTGATATATCACGTACAGGAAGCCATCAAAAGTCTTCATTCCTGCCAAAAACTATCCACAGTTTGTTCCACCATAGTTTTGGAGTTCTGCAATTATTAATACTACTACATCTGTGTCGGTTGTACCTTGAATTATCGTGCTACAACAATTTTCATAATCAGGCCGAACATGGACAAACATTCGTATATCTGCTTCTCCATGCTTACAAGGGGTAGCTGGAACGTATCCTTATTAGTCTCTACAGAAGCATTCCTGTCGGCAAGACACTTGAAAAATTTCGTTTCGTTGTCATCTTCATAGAGAAAACTACTCCAGAACCCAAGTTTTGTCTTCTCACATCTAGCCTTTCAATGATTCATTTAGTAAATCTAAAAAAATATCTACTCTTGAATACTTATCGATGCAAGATTTTATTTAAGGCCGTATAACACAATTGCAAAATCATCCAATATTGATTCCCTACAAGGTGGCCTGGAATTAACCATTGCTGCTCTATCAACGATAAATGCGTAAGAATTTGGATCTGCAAATTACAAAATGTTTCAAGTTTATCCATTTGCACCGATTTAATACCACTGTTTAAAATGACATCCGAAGACAAAAACGGTGGAGCAGTTTATCTTTATGGATTTAGAAATATTCCAAATCAATTTGTCCACTGCGACAAAAAATAAAGACTAGAAAAGATATCTAAAAGCTCTAGCTTTGTTTTTTTTTACAAAAACGTTTACAGTTTTATATAATTAGAGTTGTTCTTTTTAATTTGGTTATAAGAAACCGGTTCTCCTTCGTTTTGTATTTACTTCAAAGGATCTTCAAATTATTTGCCTTTGATCTTTTTAAAGAAACCCTTGTGTGTTCATTAAGTCGTTCATCTATTATAGAATGCCTCAAACCACTAGATCTTGCAAATTTATCTGATAGTCTACTGACTTCTGGTCTAGCTACCACCAATACGTCTAAATGAGGTCTTCGGTTAAACCTATGACAACACATCGCCCTTTACAATTGCATTATTCTGTTTTTGTCTGATCAATTGTGTTATAAGAAAAATATTTTTTGGTCTTACGTTCAGTAAAATTATCATTTTCAAAATCAATTGCCACCTGTGGGTGACTTAAGAGAAGGGAAGCCATATCTCGGAGAAGGTCGATCGCGATCGAGAATATGTTACACGATCAAGATCTTGACCTAAATGAATACAGTATCATGCTTTATATGGACTGTTGGTACAAAATCTGACTCATGAAATAAGCATACTACCAAATTCACAAGAAGTTCTTATTTTATAATTGAACGCCAGGAATTGAACTATGGTAGAGATGACTATATTTTCTTACGCCAGTCTATCAAATCATTGAACGTCACAGAGTCATGACATGATTATAATTTCTGTGTTTAGCTTTCTTAAGCCGATATATATCTTTCAAGCTAAAACACATAGAGTAATCTGATGCGCGTGTCTAGTCCTAGGTACATTTGAACATACATACAAGAAGATGCCGTTCTAGCTGTTGCAATAATGGTTTAAGTGAGGAAACAGGAAACATGTCTCCATCTACCTTCACGTAATATATCACCAAGAACTTTAAAACAAGTCATTTCAATGTGAAATCCACCTTACATGACGATAAACTTATCTTCAATGTACAAATCAGGCAATTCCCACTGAATATCCATTACCAAAAGTGGCTGATCTACCGTTACTATTGATGTTTTTCTCGTTTTAACCACATTTTCCGTCTTATCCATCAAATACCTGTTCATTGCAACTGAATTGGCTTGTTTTTAAACAGTGGCATCATAGATTTTACACTTACTTGCTTTTTAGAGTAATGAGATGAACTACGATTTATACCAGTTTGCCCTGGTAGTGCATACATATCATTCATTATGTCTATAAATAGTTTGCGCATGCGCAAAATTGTTAAATCATGTGTGTTATAACCTTGAAAAATGTAATCAAACCAAATCATAATATCATTGAAAATCCCAAATCACTTATTGTATAGTAAATAAACGATATTAAAGACAACAACACCCATCAATTACCGTATAGTAAATAGTTAAAATATTTTTTAATGAATTTTGTTACATTTTCGCGCATGCGCAAACCCGATTTGTGTCAAATACTCATGTCTAGTGAATTATTCACATGTAAAGAAGGTAGCTTCCAAACCTGACAGCTGTTTTTCACTAATAGAAGGTAAACGAAAAGTTTTCCAGAAAAAATCAGTATTTTCAAACTGAAAAAACAGCCATTTTGGAAAACGGCGGTGGCCATCTTGAAAAAATGATTTTTTTTAATGGCCAGCAGTTGTTTCTTTAAAAGTATATAATAATGATGCTTTGTGGTAATTTTCATGCTTGTATCATCATTTGCACAATTCCCTCGATTTTGCCTGCTAATATCTTCCACTATAAGAGAAAATTTAAAATTACAAAAAATCTTAATTTTTTTTTCAAGTAGTCACTGAACCATGAAAATGTGGTCAAGGACATTGGACATGTGACTGACGAAAACTTTGTAACATGAGGCATCTATATATACAAACAAAGTATGAAGTATCCAGGTCTTCCTCCTTCTAAAATATAAAGCTTTTAAGAAGTTAACTGACACCGCCACCGTAGCCGCCGGATTATTATCCTTACAGTGGTGGATCTAGGGGTGGGTGGGTCAGTTGTGGTATTGGGGGTATGAACTCCCCTTTTTTTTTGGCAATCAATGCATTTGAATTGGGACAGTGGTTGGACCCCCCCCCTCTTTTATCCTAGGTTGGGACCCCCCCCCCCTTTTTTTTTTTATAAATCGCTGGATCTGCCGCTGCTCTATTTATAGCTTTCTGTTGCAGACTCAACAAAAAAGGATGCAGAAAGTTAACTCCTATCAATGAAAGTGTTCAGTTAACCAAGCTCAATGGTGAAACCCTCACAACTGTATGATATATATTATGGTTTTTTTTGTTGGTTTTTTTTTTTTTTAAATTTGATCTGGACACTAAATTTTGGTCATAAGTAAGTTTTTCTGAATTTCTTAAAATTCCTTGAAGGTTGAAAAATTTATTTGGTCTAAAAAACTAGAGGCTCTAAAGAGCCTGTGTCGTTCACCTTGGTCTATGTGAATATTCTACAAAGGACACAGATGGATTCATGACAAAATTTTGTTTTGGTGATGGTGATGTTTGAAGATCTTACTTTACTGAACATTCTTGCTGGGTACAATTATCCCTATTTATAAGGATCTGCCCAGTAGTTTCAGTGGAAAAAGTTAGTAAAAATTTACAAATTTTATGAAAATTGTTAAAAATTTACCATAAAGGGCAATAACTCCTTAGGGCCATTTTGGTCATGTTGACTTATTTTTAGGGTCTTACTTTGCTGTAAATTATTGCTGTTTACAGTTTATCTCTATCTATAATAATATTCAAGATAATAACAAAAAGGCAAAATTTCCTTAAAATTACCAATTCAGGGCAGCAACCCAACAACCAGTTGTCCAATTCATCTGAAAAATTCAGGGCAGGTAGATTTTGACCTGATTAACTATATCAACCCCTATCAAAAATGCTTTGGTTTTTGAGTTATAAGCCAAAAATTGCATTTTACCCCTATGTTCTATTATTAGCCTTGGCCAGGCCTGGGGTAATGGTAATTTGTAATTGTAATGCATTGTAATATTACATTTTTTGGATGTAATGCAAAGTCATTTGTAATGCACATTTTCTGCATTACAATTACATGTAATGTAATGATTACTTTAGTTAAAAATTGATGTAATGCCTCCATTACAGTACATTACTTTTCATTACAAATTGGTAAAATAGATAAAATTGAAGAATATCATGAATGTTGTATAATAAAAATAAAATATTAACAAAAACAAAAGAAAGTATGGAATAAAATTTTTGTCACAGTTAATTACTGTATTAAATAAATTACATCAATCTTTAAAACAAACATTAAGGTAAAAATTTAAAATGGTAAAAAATATCAAGTCTTTGATCTTGGTTTCTGATATTTGTTTAATATGATATGGGAATATTTTGGTGTTTGGTGGTCTATGAAAAATCTTATAAAAAAAATTATCAAACAAAACTATATAGATCAATGAAAAAAATATGAAGATGAAAATTTCATAATTCTATACACAACTTACATGTATTTCAATGAAATATTGAATATATCAAACAACATTTTTAAATCAAACTGTGGTTTGGGTCCTGTCTGTGTTGTTATTTCACCTAATTTAATATCACAATGTTTTTATTGCAATCAAATCTTCTCAACTTATGTTTGTCCTCACAGAACCCTTAGGCATTTCACAAGATTATCCTTTAATCGGCGTTTTGCATTTGCGCCGATCTGCATTTCATTTGCGCCGATTTTTTCTTTCATTTGCGCCGATTTTTGTTTTCATTTGCGCCGATTTTATTACAGGTAAATTACAGGTGAATAGATATAAGAAGATGTGAGTGTCAATGAGAGAACTCTCCATCCAAGTCATGTTATTTTTCATTTATCATTATAGACCTCTTCCATTTGCCACTTGTACAAATGTAATGAATTGTCAATCACAACATGTATATAACTGTTGTCCCCTGCTCACCACTGGGAGGTGGAAGAGGGCCTACAAGATACATCTCCAGACCTGTTTCCTTGTTGACCGTATCCGTAATTCTTTAGCATCTGTCTTTCGGACATTTAAGGGCAATAACTCCTAAAGAGGTCAACTGATCATTTTGGTCCTGTTGACTTATTTGTATATCTCACTTTGCTGAACATTTTTGCAGTTTACAGTTTATCTCTATCTATAATATTATTCAAGATAATAACCAAAAACAGCAAAATTTCCTTAATATTACCAATTCAGGGGCAGCAACCCAACAACCAGTTGTCCAATTCATCTGAAAATTTCATGGCAGGTAGATCTTAACCTAATAAACAATTTTACCCATGTCAGATTTGCTCTAAATACTTTGGTTTTTGAGTTATAAGCCAAAAACTGCATTTTACCCCTATGTTCTATTTTTAGCCATGGCGGCCATCTTGGTTCGTTGGCCGGGTCACCAGACACAATTTTTAAACTAGATACCCCAATGATGCTTGTGGCCAAGTTTGACTTTATTTGGCCCAGTAGTTTCAGAGCGAAGATTTTTGTAAAAGTTAACGACGGACAACGACGACGGACGCCAAGTGATGGGAAAAGCTCACTTGGCCCTTTGGGCCAGGTGAGCTAAAAAACTGAACTTAGATGTTGATGTCTCTTACAACAGATTCTAGGATCCCTATGGCTGTCTTGCTTTCGCATCATAAATGTTTCAAACTTGCCAAAAAAAAGTGTTTCAGGAGATAATTCTTTCAATAAAACTCATAGACTAACAGGGGGAGTCAAAAGGGAAACTAATTCAACATTAAACATTGATCTTAGCAACATCTTGCGAAACAAATTTCTACTGCAAGAAATCGGTTTAGCAGAGGAGAAACCAAGAAAAGTGTAAAGACTCAACAATAATCAATAAAAACAAATGACCTCAAAAGAAAAGTGAAAAGATCTTATTAGCAATACTCTAATAAGATATATTTTTTCATTATTCATATATATCAAATACTATAAATAACTTAATTTTAATTTCAAAGTTGATTTAAATAAATTGTCTTTCTGTCTTTCATTCACCATCTGACAAGTCCATGAATTCTTTATCAAACTGCTCCACAGAAACCTGAAATATAGAGATAATTCTGTTCATTATGTCTATAAGATTAGTCATAATGTCTATAAGATTAGTCATAATGTCTATAAGATTAGTCATAATGTCTATAAGATTAGTCATAACAAGAATATGTCAATAGTACACAGACAGTGATATTGTTTGCCTTAAATTAGTGGAGAATACTGGCTTTTTCCTCTGGAGAAAAATCCCAAATTGAAAAAAAAATATGGCTTAAATTATTCCCAAAAAGACAACTTTTTACCCAAACCGTGCAGTCTCAGTAGTAATTGTGCATGAATTCAAACACTCATTAAAACATTTCTCATGCCTAAAATGACTATATGTGCAGATTTGAGGGTCTATTTATGTATCATTACTGATAAAATGGGGTCTTATTTTATAGCAGGGTTTGACTCTTGAAAATGGGTCTGTAAATTGAAGTTTCAGTCAAATTCATGGAGTATTTTAAATTTGCCAATTTGATGAAAATGACACATATTTTCCCAATAAAAAAGGGTAGCTAGGTAGTTTTGAAAAAAGCAAAAAAAATATCACTGACGGATGCCCTACTCACACTATCATTTTATCTGTTCAGTGTACTGTGAACTTGGGATCAAAGCTCCAATTTTGCATCAAAATTAGAAAGATCATATCATAAGAAATATGTATACTATCATGACTATGTTTCAAATTGATTGGACTTCAAATTCATCATTGGGGCATAAAAAAACTTGCCATACATGTATGGTCATGATGGTCAGTATCAATCACATAATTACTTTAAATTTACAGAAATTATATATTATCATGATTATATTCTATTGTCAGTGTAACAATTAATTTGATAATTTTACTTCAACTTATGTTCAGTTGAACACTTTCTACAACATTGCTGACCTTAAGACAAACATAGCTATTCTTTTTACATTTCTCAAATTTTAAAATCATAAATTGAACATGTACTTGCAAGAACAGTAACATCAACCTAATTGAGGAGTATCAGTGCAATAACCCTTAATACTGTAATACTTGTGTTCTGTTAAAACTAATGTGTATGCATTTGTTTGCACCTGTCCTAAGCCAGGAACCTGAT
The DNA here is from genome assembly GCA_019925275.1 of Mytilus edulis. Classification (NCBI taxonomy): domain Eukaryota; kingdom Metazoa; phylum Mollusca; class Bivalvia; order Mytilida; family Mytilidae; genus Mytilus; species Mytilus edulis. The sequence goes on from CM034351.1 coordinate 44,530,704, forward strand.
GTTCAGTGGTTGTTGTTTGTTGATGTGGTTCATAATAGTTTCTTGTTAGAACTTGTTTTTTATATAGATTAAATTGCTGATATTCTCACATTCTCACTTGAATGGTTTAACACATGTAATTTTGGGTCCCTTTATAGCTTGTTGTTCAGTGTTGAAGGCCACTCATTGACCTATAATGGTTTACTTTTACATGAATTATGACTTCAATGTAGAGTTGTCTCATTGGCACACATACCACATCTTCTTGTATCTATATTCTCATTTTATATATAATCTCTTAAATATAGCACGAAAGCACCTTACATGACGATAAACTTATCTTCAATGTACAAATCAGGCAATTCCCACTGAATATCCATTACCAAAAGTGGCTGATCTACCGTTACTATTGATGTTTTTCTCGTTTTAACCACATTTTCCGTCTTATCCATCAAATACCTGTTCATTGCAACTGAATTGGCTTGTTTTTAAACAGTGGCATCATAGATTTTACACTTACTTGCTTTTTAGAGTAATGAGATGAACTACGATTTATACCAGTTTGCCCTGGTAGTGCATACATATCATTCATTATGTCTATAAATAGTTTGCGCATGCGCAAAATTGTTAAATCATGTGTGTTATAACCTTGAAAAATGTAATCAAACCAAATCATAATATCATTGAAAATCCCAAATCACTTATTGTATAGTAAATAAACGATATTAAAGACAACAACACCCATCAATTACCGTATAGTAAATAGTTAAAATATTTTTTAATGAATTTTGTTACATTTTCGCGCATGCGCAAACCCGATTTGTGTCAAATACTCATGTCTAGTGAATTATTCACATGTAAAGAAGGTAGCTTCCAAACCTGACAGCTGTTTTTCACTAATAGAAGGTAAACGAAAAGTTTTCCAGAAAAAATCAGTATTTTCAAACTGAAAAAACAGCCATTTTGGAAAACGGCGGTGGCCATCTTGAAAAAATGATTTTTTTTAATGGCCAGCAGTTGTTTCTTTAAAAGTATATAATAATGATGCTTTGTGGTAATTTTCATGCTTGTATCATCATTTGCACAATTCCCTCGATTTTGCCTGCTAATATCTTCCACTATAAGAGAAAATTTAAAATTACAAAAAATCTTAATTTTTTTTTCAAGTAGTCACTGAACCATGAAAATGTGGTCAAGGACATTGGACATGTGACTGACGAAAACTTTGTAACATGAGGCATCTATATATACAAACAAAGTATGAAGTATCCAGGTCTTCCTCCTTCTAAAATATAAAGCTTTTAAGAAGTTAACTGACACCGCCACCGTAGCCGCCGGATTATTATCCTTACAGTGGTGGATCTAGGGGTGGGTGGGTCAGTTGTGGTATTGGGGGTATGAACTCCCCTTTTTTTTTGGCAATCAATGCATTTGAATTGGGACAGTGGTTGGACCCCCCCCCTCTTTTATCCTAGGTTGGGACCCCCCCCCCCTTTTTTTTTTTATAAATCGCTGGATCTGCCGCTGCTCTATTTATAGCTTTCTGTTGCAGACTCAACAAAAAAGGATGCAGAAAGTTAACTCCTATCAATGAAAGTGTTCAGTTAACCAAGCTCAATGGTGAAACCCTCACAACTGTATGATATATATTATGGTTTTTTTTGTTGGTTTTTTTTTTTTTTAAATTTGATCTGGACACTAAATTTTGGTCATAAGTAAGTTTTTCTGAATTTCTTAAAATTCCTTGAAGGTTGAAAAATTTATTTGGTCTAAAAAACTAGAGGCTCTAAAGAGCCTGTGTCGTTCACCTTGGTCTATGTGAATATTCTACAAAGGACACAGATGGATTCATGACAAAATTTTGTTTTGGTGATGGTGATGTTTGAAGATCTTACTTTACTGAACATTCTTGCTGGGTACAATTATCCCTATTTATAAGGATCTGCCCAGTAGTTTCAGTGGAAAAAGTTAGTAAAAATTTACAAATTTTATGAAAATTGTTAAAAATTTACCATAAAGGGCAATAACTCCTTAGGGCCATTTTGGTCATGTTGACTTATTTTTAGGGTCTTACTTTGCTGTAAATTATTGCTGTTTACAGTTTATCTCTATCTATAATAATATTCAAGATAATAACAAAAAGGCAAAATTTCCTTAAAATTACCAATTCAGGGGCAGCAACCCAACAACCAGTTGTCCAATTCATCTGAAAAATTCAGGGCAGGTAGATTTTGACCTGATTAACTATATCAACTCCTATCAAAAATGCTTTGGTTTTTGAGTTATAAGCCAAAAATTGCATTTTACCCCTATGTTCTATTATTAGCCTTGGCCAGGCCTGGGGTAATGGTAATTTGTAATTGTAATGCATTGTAATATTACATTTTTTGGATGTAATGCAAAGTCATTTGTAATGCACATTTTCTGCATTACAATTACATGTAATGTAATGATTACTTTAGTTAAAAATTGATGTAATGCCTCCATTACAGTACATTACTTTTCATTACAAATTGGTAAAATAGATAAAATTGAAGAATATCATGAATGTTGTATAATAAAAATAAAATATTAACAAAAACAAAAGAAAGTATGGAATAAAATTTTTGTCACAGTTAATTACTGTATTAAATAAATTACATCAATCTTTAAAACAAACATTAAGGTAAAAATTTAAAATGGTAAAAAATATCAAGTCTTTGATCTTGGTTTCTGATATTTGTTTAATATGATATGGGAATATTTTGGTGTTTGGTGGTCTATGAAAAATCTTATAAAAAAAATTATCAAACAAAACTATATAGATCAATGAAAAAAATATGAAGATGAAAATTTCATAATTCTATACACAACTTACATGTATTTCAATGAAATATTGAATATATCAAACAACATTTTTAAATCAAACTGTGGTTTGGGTCCTGTCTGTGTTGTTATTTCACCTAATTTAATATCACAATGTTTTTATTGCAATCAAATCTTCTCAACTTATGTTTGTCCTCACAGAACCCTTAGGCATTTCACAAGATTATCCTTTAATCGGCGTTTTGCATTTGCGCCGATCTGCATTTCATTTGCGCCGATTTTTTCTTTCATTTGCGCCGATTTTTGTTTTCATTTGCGCCGATTTTATTACAGGTAAATTACAGGTGAATAGATATAAGAAGATGTGAGTGTCAATGAGAGAACTCTCCATCCAAGTCATGTTATTTTTCATTTATCATTATAGACCTCTTCCATTTGCCACTTGTACAAATGTAATGAATTGTCAATCACAACATGTATATAACTGTTGTCCCCTGCTCACCACTGGGAGGTGGAAGAGGGCCTACAAGATACATCTCCAGACCTGTTTCCTTGTTGACCGTATCCGTAATTCTTTAGCATCTGTCTTTCGGACATTTACCACATGGTTATGCTCGATCTGTGTTTTGACAATAGAATCCGTGGTAACTCTGGCTTTACACGATTTTATGGTACATTAGTAAGATATGTAGTTTATGTTTGAGAACACTGACCTTCCGATATGTATGGCCCTTGATGATTAAAGAATTTACTTCTCTGCCCGTTTCAATGTACAATATGACCATCAAGTTACAACGAAGTTCCAGAACAATATGAATCAAAATTAACTTAAACATGGATGAAAAACAATTATAACCAGATTTTACCAATGGTATAGCACAGTCCATGTACAAGTTTTAACTTACCTGTAAATCTAATTAGGAGCAAATATAAAATCGGCGCAAATGAAAGAATGAAAATTTTCAAAATCGGCGCAAATGTCATACGCCCCCTTTAATGACACATTTATTATATCCCTTTGAAATCCTTAATGATGTCTTAATAATTAAGTGATTAATGTAAGAAACAAAATTATATGATAATTTATTTATTTTTTACCACCACCTGAGAAACTTGAAAGTGACTTTTTAAGTTTCATGCCTCCTACTACTCCATCAAAGAGTGTAGACACAGGTATGGTGCAGTACATGATGTTGACATCTACTTGTCTGAGCCATGTGAAGAAATTTCAATCAATGCACTGGAATAATGGAAGTCAAATTCAGTGTGCCTTTCTTCTTTGGCTAATACAGCTATCAAGTATTTAGCCATTTCCCACACATAAGCTCCTGTAGAAAGGCTTTTAAGTATTGCCGGAAAGGTGTACAGAACTGATCGCTGTTCTCTTAATGGAATCACATTTAAACCACTTATGATGATAAAGTGCAATGGACATATTAATTAACCATTATTTGAAGTCTATGTAACTAACACTGTATACATATGTACATATACCTCTGTTTTGAAATGCTTTTTGTTTTTGTATTGAAAAAGTAATGTGTAATGTAATGCATTACACAGGCAAAGTAATTGTAATGTAATGCATTACATGTGAGAAAAAATGTAATTGTAATTGTAATTGTAATGGAAGAATCACAAAGTAATTGTAATGTAATGCATTACATTGCAATGTAATGGCCCCAGGCCTGGCCTTGGCGGCCATCTTGGTTGATTGGTCGGGTCACCGGACACAATTCTTAAACTAGATACCCCAATGATGATTGTGGCCAAGTTTGATTTTATTTGGCCCAGTAGTTTCAGAGGAGAAGATTTTTGTAAAAGATTGCATAGATTTACGAAAAATGGTTAAAAATTGACTATAAAGGACATTAACTCCTAAAGGGGTCAACTGACCATTTCGGTCCTGTTGACTTATTTGTAAATCTTACTTTGCTGAACATTTTTGCAGTTTACAGTTTATCTTTATCTATAATATTATTCAAGATAATAACCAAAAACAGCAAAATTTCCTTAAAATTACCAATTCAGGGGCAGCAACCCAACAACCAGATGTCCAATTCATCTGAAAATTTCAGGGCAGGTAGATCGTGACCAGATAAACAATTTAATTCATGACAGATTATCTCTAAATGCTTTGGTTTTTGAGTTATAAGCAAAAAACTGCATTTTACCCCTATGTTCAATTTTTAGCCATGGCCGCAATCTTGGTTGATTGGTCGGGTCAACGGACACAATTTTCAAACTAGATACCCAAATAATGATGGTGGCCAAGTTTGATTTTATTTGGCCCAGTAGTTTCGGAGGAGAAGATTTTTGTAAAATATTACATAGATTTACGAAAAATGGTTAAAAATTTACCATAAAGGGCAATAACTCCTAAAGAGGTCAACTGATCATTTTGGTCCTGTTGACTTATTTGTATATCTCACTTTGCTGAACATTTTTGCAGTTTACAGTTTATCTCTATCTATAATATTATTCAAGATAATAACCAAAAACAGCAAAATTTCCTTAATATTACCAATTCAGGGGCAGCAACCCAACAACCAGTTGTCCAATTCATCTGAAAATTTCATGGCAGGTAGATCTTAACCTAATAAACAATTTTACCCATGTCAGATTTGCTCTAAATACTTTGGTTTTTGAGTTATAAGCCAAAAACTGCATTTTACCCCTATGTTCTATTTTTAGCCATGGCGGCCATCTTGGTTCGTTGGCCGGGTCACCAGACACAATTTTTAAACTAGATACCCCAATGATGCTTGTGGCCAAGTTTGACTTTATTTGGCCCAGTAGTTTCAGAGCGAAGATTTTTGTAAAAGTTAACGACGGACAACGATGACGGACGCCAAGTGATGGGAAAAGCTCACTTGGCCCTTTGGGCCAGGTGAGCTAAAAAACTGAACTTAGATGTTGATGTCTCTTACAACAGATTCTAGGATCCCTATGGCTGTCTTGCTTTCGCATCATAAATGTTTCAAACTTGCCAAAAAAAAGTGTTTCAGGAGATAATTCTTTCAATAAAACTCATAGACTAACAGGGGGAGTCAAAAGGGAAACTAATTCAACATTAAACATTGATCTTAGCAACATCTTGCGAAACAAATTTCTACTGCAAGAAATCGGTTTAGCAGAGGAGAAACCAAGAAAAGTGTAAAGACTCAACAATAATCAATAAAAACAAATGACCTCAAAAGAAAAGTGAAAAGATCTTATTAGCAATACTCTAATAAGATATATTTTTTCATTATTCATATATATCAAATACTATAAATAACTTAATTTTAATTTCAAAGTTGATTTAAATAAATTGTCTTTCTGTCTTTCATTCACCATCTGACAAGTCCATGAATTCTTTATCAAACTGCTCCACAGAAACCTGAAATATAGAGATAATTCTGTTCATTATGTCTATAAGATTAGTCATAATGTCTATAAGATTAGTCATAATGTCTATAAGATTAGTCATAATGTCTATAAGATTAGTCATAACAAGAATATGTCAATAGTACACAGACAGTGATATTGTTTGCCTTAAATTAGTGGAGAATACTGGCTTTTTCCTCTGGAGAAAAATCCCAAATTGAAAAAAAAATATGGCTTAAATTATTCCCAAAAAGACAACTTTTTACCCAAACCGTGCAGTCTCAGTAGTAATTGTGCATGAATTCAAACACTCATTAAAACATTTCTCATGCCTAAAATGACTATATGTGCAGATTTGAGGGTCTATTTATGTATCATTACTGATAAAATGGGGTCTTATTTTATAGCAGGGTTTGACTCTTGAAAATGGGTCTGTAAATTGAAGTTTCAGTCAAATTCATGGAGTATTTTAAATTTGCCAATTTGATGAAAATGACACATATTTTCCCAATAAAAAAGGGTAGCTAGGTAGTTTTGAAAAAAGCAAAAAAAATATCACTGACGGATGCCCTACTCACACTATCATTTTATCTGTTCAGTGTACTGTGAACTTGGGATCAAAGCTCCAATTTTGCATCAAAATTAGAAAGATCATATCATAAGAAATATGTATACTATCATGACTATGTTTCAAATTGATTGGACTTCAAATTCATCATTGGGGCATAAAAAAACTTGCCATACATGTATGGTCATGATGGTCAGTATCAATCACATAATTACTTTAAATTTACAGAAATTATATATTATCATGATTATATTCTATTGTCAGTGTAACAATTAATTTGATAATTTTACTTCAACTTATGTTCAGTTGAACACTTTCTACAACATTGCTGACCTTAAGACAAACATAGCTATTCTTTTTACATTTCTCAAATTTTAAAATCATAAATTGAACATGTACTTGCAAGAACAGTAACATCAACCTAATTGAGGAGTATCAGTGCAATAACCCTTAATACTGTAATACTTGTGTTCTGTTAAAACTAATGTGTATGCATTTGTTTGCACCTGTCCTAAGCCAGGAACCTGATGTTCAGTGGTTGTTGTTTGTTGATGTGGTTCATAATAGTTTCTTGTTAGAACTTGTTTTTTATATAGATTAAATTGCTGATATTCTCACATTCTCACTTGAATGGTTTAACACATGTAATTTTGGGTCCCTTTATAGCTTGTTGTTCAGTGTTGAAGGCCACTCATTGACCTATAATGGTTTACTTTTACATGAATTATGACTTCAATGTAGAGTTGTCTCATTGGCACACATACCACATCTTCTTGTATCTATATTCTCATTTTATATATAATCTCTTAAATATAGCACGAAAGCAGTAGTACCAGACAATGATCTGTTAAAACTTGAAACAATTATTTCAACATTTGCTGTTTGGTGTGAGCCAAGGCTGTTTTGAAGGCTGAACCTTGACCTATAATAGTTTAATTTAATAAATTGTTCTTTGGATGGAGAGTTTTCCAATTGGCAGGCATACCATATCTTTCTGTATCTATACTAGACAAAGTGATGCCCCTACTCTACTCTGAGGTAACTATTGTTTTTTATTACAATGTCAATGTAGCACTTTCTTTGATATATTATTGTGTCTGGTAGACACAATTGATGTCCTGTCAGATGCGAAGTGCTATTTTAAAAAAAATATAACATTTAACCACTTTTACCCCAAAACCACAATGTTCAACTATCTCCCAAAAGAGCAAATATTAAAAAAAATCAAAACCCCGACCACATGCACACCTTCAATACAGCTAGCAAAGCGAAAACTTCCTAGCATTCAAACTGTCAGAGAAGTTATCTGGAAATGCTAAAATGCAAGTAAATACTTGGAAAATTTACACATTTCAACTATCTTCCAAAAGAGCAAATATATACATATACTGACTCAGAGGTACTTATAAATATACAATGTACATATATTATTTTATATTAGTTAAGATTTAGCTTCTCTTGTTGGATAACATAGGGGCACATGGCATTGTTAATTCTTCAGTAATTTTCATCGGTCATTAACAGAAAAAAAAACTTATAAATTTTACCTTTCCCTTCTTGAGCTTTTTTAGCATTTTGAAATCTTGTTCCAAATCATCGTCATCATTATCCTCTTCAACTTCTACAGACTTTTCTAATTTCCTTTTTTTATTTTTTGTTTTTCCATCTTTTCTATCTTTCTTTTTGTCTTTCTGATTCTTCTTGTCTGACCATGCAACTGATCTTGGAGGTCGTGACTTTTGTTTTTTCTTTGAACTTTCTATGCCTTTGGCTATATTCTGCTTTCTTATTTTTTCTCTAGTTTTGTCCCTAAAAATAATAAAAATGGTGAAATAAATTTAAAAGTGCTTGTAAGCAAAGGGTTAAGATTGTCTTATTTTTTATAAGTCATTTGTCAGTGGGTGATATAATTGTATAAAGTATTATTAAACATGTTAAAACATTGGTTATAGTTGATTCAACTAGAATTCTGAATAAAGGAAGATAACTCCAATTTATAAAGATGACTTATAAATACAATGCATTACATCATTGATATACAGACAAATGACAGATCATGAGCGGATTCAGTCATTTTAAAAAGGGGGGTTCCCAACCCAGAGTAAAGGGGAGTTCCAACTATATGCTCCCATTCAAATGCATTGATCGTCCAAAAAAATTTGTAAGGGTACCGCGGAACCCAGTGTCTCGCCTACTTTTGCTGTAACTCCAAGGCTCAACAAAAATGAGGAAAACAATCAATAAAAATATTCCTCTTGATACTATCTTTCGATTGTGAGAAGCTTCTGTCCAAGTTTGGTAAAAATTTCAGGATAGTTTATGAATCGAATAAATGTTTTAAAATTTTAACTGCAGACTGTACAAATGTATGTAATCTTAACTGGAAGAAAAACTAAGTCCATTTATAAATAAAATACAGATACACATACAGGTACCAAATATTAACAAAATTTCCTTTCTAGATACTAGCTTTTGATCATAATCAAGCTTCTGTCCAAGTTTGGTACAAATATAAAATAGTATAAGAAAGTCATTAATTTTTTTAAAAATTTAACCACAGAGTGAACATGGTGAATGTGTTGATTCCTGGCAGAAAACCCAAGTTCATTTAAAAGTATAATACGGAAAAAAATTACTTATTTTTTTACAAAATTTACTTCTGGATACTATCTTATGATCATAAACAAGGTTCTGTCAAAGTTTGGTACAAACCCAGGATAGTTAAAGAAAGTTATTAAAATTTTTAAAACTTTAACCACAGAGTGAATGTAATGTTTCCCCGAAGAAAAACTAAGTCCATTTATAAATAAAATACAGAAAAAATGTATTTTTACAAAATTACTTCTGGATACTATCTTATGATCATGAACAAGCTTCTGTCCAAGTTTGGTAGAAATCCCGTATAGTTTAAGAAAGATATTCAAATTTTAAAAACTTTAACCACAGAGTAAATGTAATGTTTCCCCGCAGAAAAACTAAGTCCATTTATCATGTTTATAAATAAAATACAGAAAAAATGGAATTTTATTTTTACAAAATTTACTTCTGGATACTATATATCTTATGATCATAAACAAGCTTCTGTCCAAGTTTGGTAGAAATCCAGTATAGTTTAAGAAAGTTATTAAACATGTTAAACTTTCAAAAACTTTAACCACAGAGTGAATATTTGTGAACGACGCCGATGACGACGACGACGGAATGTAGGATCGCTTAGTCTCGCTTTTTCGACTAAAGTCGAAGGCTCCACAAAAAAGGTTCTGCCAATGCAGGTGCTGCTGGAATGTTGCTACTTAGAAATGGAAAGCTCACAATTGGAAAGCTGAAATCATCTCTTTTTCTAAAGTTATGTATTTTCTTGACAAGTACAGTGTCATGACTGTATTTATCATTGTGTTACTTGAATATATCTGAGCATAGAAATAACATTGTTAAATTTCAGGAAATTTTCATTGATAGGATGTAAAGTATGTTATAATCAATGCACTATATTTTCAAGTTTGATTACTAGGTTGAAAATTTGTTGCATATTTTATTGGGTAAAGATTGTCTTTTATGCAATCAAATTTTGTATATATAGATGCACAGTCAGTACCATCATGACCATATGGTTTTGATTGCATAAGAGACAATCTTTACCCAATAAAATATGTAACAAATTTTCAACCTAGTAAAATATTTTACAACCTTACGACCATCGTTTAACTCTGAATCTGTTAAAATTACCTATTCAAAAAAAAAAAGATGTAGTATGATTGCCACTGAAACAACTCCCCACAAGAGACCAAAATGACACAGAAATTAACATTTATGGGTTGCCGTAACTGTAATCTTGTAACCTTATTTGCTTATAAAATATGTACAAGTATATATATATATGTGTATGTGAGAAAAAATATCATCAAAAATAAAACATATTAAACATGTTAAATATTTACAGCTCCCCCAAAAAACACTCTTTAAATTGTCATTATTGTATGTATTGAGCTTATTGAAAAATTGTCAAAACATGTATGGCGTAGACTGAAAATGTAATGTAATATCGTGTATATATATACCTGTAAGGAATTTCAGATAACTCCACTTCAGTAGGTTGAAAATTTTCTAGAACTTTTCCCTTCAATTCAGGCATTTTAGGGATTTTCAAAAGTCCAAAACCTGTCGCTAATTTCCCAAAGTCCAATAATTTCACCCGAAAAATCATACTACACTCATGTTTAATGTATGACTGTACAAAAGACACATAAGCTCGAGCACCCTTTTCAAATATAGCTCTGTCTTTTAATGCCAAATTTTGCAACTTCGGTAAATAGTTATTTACATCGTCCTTCTTTATCAAAGGTCTTAAATACACTTTCTGATTTATTTCAATGAACTTCACATAAGTTTCCTCTGCTGGTAATAAGAAGACGAGAGCAGTTCCTATATTTCCTATTCTAGCAGTTCTTCCACATCGGTGAACGAACGATTCTGCCGACTTCGGAGGATCATACTGTATAACCCAGTTGACATCTGGAATATCTATTCCACGTGCCATAACGTCTGTACATATTAATAGTCCACTTTCTAATTTTCTGAATTTTTCCATAATCTTGTTTCTTTTTTGTTTCAGTTTACCATGGATACTCAAGACCTGGAAAAAAAATATGGCTATTGTTTTTTGTTTGAATTGTTTTATCATGTTGGTACCTTTCATAGCAGAAAATCAGTAAGGAGTAATCATGGTAATACTCATACAAGTCCTGTTTAATAACTTACTTTAAAAAAAAATTGTATATTCAACATATTCTTGACAAAGTAAATAAAAATTGTTATCATGACTATATCTGCACTGTCTATACTACATGTATCCAATGCCTATTTTGTATCATCATGACAGGCCCTTAGCCAGGAAATTTCAAGGGGGCGGTATCTTGACTTGCAAACTCAACTGTAACAGTCACAATTCAAACAGAACATTGACTTTAACAGTGCTGATTTGTTTTTCAAAGGGGGGTTCATATGAACTCCCCCTGCAGGCTACGGGAATGACATGAATAAAAATAATTTTTGTTACAAGTACATAGTATATAATAATTATGTAACATTCAAATATCTCTTGTGTTAAAATAAGGCAACTTGCAAGTGTGACCTTTATAATAAGCTTAAAGCATATTGCAGCTTTATATAAAGGTACCTGGTGATTTTTCAGGATAGCCTGCAAACACTTTGAGAAATATTCAACACCAGCACAGGTACTGAAAAACACCATTGCTTTTTCTTTCCGATGACACTGAATAAAGTTGACGAGTTGATTCAGTTTTTCATCACTGTCTACAATCATGTAATGATTTTGTAATGAAGATGGTGTCCGTTGATCTACAACATCTTCTGCAGACTTTTTCTCTTTCACGTTTATTCGTACAGGATTTCGAAGACCTGCTCTTATCAACTTTTCAACTTCGTCTGTTTGAGTTGCTGAGAATAACCCTGTTCTTCTTTGCTTTGGAAGATAACGTAATATTGTATTAATACTGGTTTCGAATCCCATATCAAGTAACATGTCAGCTTCGTCCAATACTAACACCTCTAGGGACTTGACTCTTCCTGCAAGATTGCATTGGTTAATATTCTTCTCTAGCATTGCTTCTAGCCTTCCAGGTGTTGCTATAATTATGTGTCCTGAAAAAAGTTAGACTTAAATTAATAAGTTGAACACTAATCATGTGCTACACACACTAACAGTCAGGGGTACTACTTGTACAAGTGTATTTTATTTACTTGAACATGTTGAAGAAGTAAAAAAAAATATACACATATAAGTAAATAAATAATGTTTGAATAATCTCCCCTTAATTTTCTAAAAAATTTACTTGTATAAGTAAATTTTTCTTACAATCCCACAAAAATCCTCAAGTTTTGAGATGTAAAATCATGCCTTTAACATGTTTAATGATTTTTCCCAGGTTTGCTCAAATCTTTTCATTAAAGTTCAATGTTTCATGTTATTAATTCATCAAAGAAACTGATTGAGCAAAGATCTTGTATATTTGTGCAAGGCAATCCAAAATTGCTCCTTTGGGGCTTGTAAATGAGCAGTGTTATGAAGATAACAGACAAAAGGGATTTTCATTGTCCATGAAATTACACTTAAATGATTAGTAAAGACATCTGTAAAAGTTACGCAATTTAAAGTTCTATTAGAGCAAAGAAATCTTAAGAATTAAAGAAAAGAAGAAAGGATGATTTTTTTACTTATACAAGTAAAAAATTCTGAATGCCTAAGGGACGACATCAAAAGATCGATGTAGGATAAAAAACTTAAATCAAATAGTTTGGGGGTGGGGGGGTCAACATTGCTGCAAGTTTTGTTAATCTAAAATCGATTTTACATATATCCCTATTGGTCAATCAATTTTTCCCAAATTAAGTTAAGGTAGCACTACAGTCTAACAATGATTTTTTGGAGATATTTTTTTTATCACATAATTTTGAAGTAAGTATTATTCTGCACAGTTTGTAAAAATCCCAAAGTCATTATCATATCACAACAGGGAGTAAAATGATAATGAACTTATGAAAATAAAAGCACATGGTAATTATTCTAAATATATAGCATTTGGGAGGGCTAATATGTCAATCATCTGTTGATACCAGTGTCCAGCTGTTAATCACTGACCACAAGATAAATATTGTAGTCTTATCTCATTGTTTTGTAACACAAATTATTGATATAACACGAACATGGAAGTGAACAAAGAAAACGAAAAAAACTAAATGGAAAAAATCTACCAAAAATTTAAAAAAAATACTATGGAAAAGAGTGATAAGTATTTTTGAAAGCCTCTGACTGCCTGTATAAATTTCCTCTCTTTTGGTCTTCTTCATTTAAATACAGTTTTATGCATTTTAACTAATTTTCAGTTTATGTGTAATTTTTCAGTTCCATAAATTTAAAAATCATGTGGGAAAGTGTATTTTCAGGAAAATGGTGGTTTTGATCTTTTTATGAACTTGTTTTTTGATGCACATTTTTAATGTTCTAGCTAATTTCAGACATAGTTTATTTCTTTTTTAAAATTAAAATTAAAACTATTCTTTATGTATAGAGAATAATGATGTTAAACATTGATTAAATGCAGCTGGCCAATCATGTTATTCTCTTATCTTAGACTGTCTGGAAAGAGGCGGAGCTTTGTCTTTATTTAATCTCTACATCACATGTTGGTCAAATCTGTGACATCATACTCCCGCCAAATGGCAAGTTAGTGTTGGACAGTTCACATTTAATGCAAAATTTACAGCATTAGAGCATCAAAGACACAAAGTGTGTGGTTCTATTGATATAGTAATGGTATCAGAACACTCCTGGGGTGTTCCCAGTGGAATGTTTGTATTTATATTGACTTTATAGGGGTTCTAATGGGAAAATTCAGGTTTTAGGTCATTTCTCAGAACAATTTTTCATGAGAATTGTGAGGAAAAATTGAAAATAGAAACTTTATGGGTACCCCCTTTGGCTTGACCTTGATATATATAATTAAAGGGTGTATTTTCTACAATACTGTGTCCCAGTTTTTGGATAATTTGATTCTAAATGAATTTATAGGTCTCCAAAGATGAAAGGTGAAATGAGGTTTGGCACCCAGCATTTAAATCAATATCTCTTCTTATTGGAGGCTTATATCAAAAATCTAAGACACGGTTTTGGAGATTGTTTATGGTTGATTAAAGGGATGAAAACAAATTTTTACTACCATTTGACATGAATGTGCCATTTTCATCCAAGTTGAAAGACCACTTTTTTGGCAATTAATGAGCTATATTTTGAGATTAATCAAACCAAAAATGAATTTATATATAGATTAAGAAAAAGTTATATTTCAGCTTTAAAATGAGTTAAAGATTTAAAAAATCCATTGAGTAGTTTTGGAGAAATTAATCTTTAAAGACTGTTGATTGGAGTCAGAAAATTCTGACTGTAGTGCTACCTTAAGAGGGGGTGTGTGGGGGTCAGTGAAAAAACTATGTGAATTAAGTTTTTTATCCTTCATTGAACTTTTGATGTCGTCCCTAAGGGACATAACTAAGCCAATTTTTTTTTTACCTACATGTATACAAGTAAATAAAATTCACTTGTATAAGTATCCTACAAATTTACTTATATGTGTATATTTTTTTTTACTTCTTCAAGTAAATAAAATACACTTGTACAAGTAGTACCCCTGACTGACTAATCTATAGTAAATGCAGTGGCGGATCCAGCCATTTTAAAAAGGGGGGTTCCCAACCCAGAGTAAAGGCCATGACATCCATATAACACCAATGGGCAAAGCGCTATGTCAATCATTTGAAATGGAAAAAGAAACTGGCATTAACATCAATTTAATAGAGCCGGAATTTACCTATAGACTTGGAGAAACATCAAGGACAAAAACAACACCATCATACTGGAACAGACTCGGCAGCTCGAAATCAAGAACATCAGAACAAAAGAAATTATGCATAACAGTCATGACAGAATTAATAGGTAACACAGCAAATGACCAAGCAACTGCATACACTGATGGATCATGCATGGGAAACCCTGGACCATGTGGAGCTGGTGCAATCATATACACAGAAGACTCAAGACCAGCCATACGACTACACAGACCTGTCGCTCAAAGAGGATCCATCTTACTAGCAGAGCTTGTAGCAATTGTAATGGTACTGGAATTTTGTATACTGGAAAGACTACACAACACCATCACCACACTTAAGATCTTCTCTGACAGTCAAAGTGCAGTAGGACTCCTCACACTAAATTGGGCACCCAAATCCTATATTGATGTGATTCGAGACATCAAAGAACACATCGAAGACCTAAGAACTAAAGGGATGGAAATTTGCATCCTATGGACACCAGGACATGCAAATATTCAAGGGAACGATGAAGCGGACTTATTGGCAAAGCAAGCAGCAGAAGAAGCAACACAACTCTTGCCAAAAAACAATATTAACCCTTTCAACGCTATACACGGCATATGCCGCGATGACGTACGCCGTTCGCCACTGCTATTCGCGGCATATGCCGCGATGAAAAAGGATTTTTCATAAGGACTCTTAAACCATTCGGTTTTCATTCGGGTTCTCTCTAATTTTTCCTCGTTTGAATCTAGGATATGCAAGGTCTCATTTGCGCTTGAAATCCCGACAATTTTTATAGTAAAATCATGCAGTAGAAGGAAAATAGAAGGAAAATAAAAACAAATATTTTGACAAATGCAAATGGCGGAAATCGGAAACGAAGCTGTAAATATGAAAAAATATCAGCATTTCCTTGGCGAAACTTACAACGAGGATTAGTTAAAAGGTTTCTTGTTATCTCAATGTGTTTATTACATAAAATTTGTGTGGGAAATATGATTTGATCGATCATTACGAGACGTAGAAAAAGGGGGGAAAACGGAGGTTGACTGAAATTTTTTAGGACGGAGCTATTTATTTGTGCCACGATTACATAAAACGTTATGTATGGTACAATACGCTACGGAATCGGGCAACTGGTGTCTTCTTTACAATATGGCAGATAAAACAACAAAATAAATGAAGACTAAAAGTAGTTTTTATTCAAAATTCAACACAAATGTAATAAATTACACCTTTTACCTGTTAATTACCTGAAAACGCAGGTAACCTGATAAAAATTTCAGTAAAATAATTGCCTAACATTACAGTTCATGCTCTCCTGAGCATTTTTCATGCAATAACTTTCTCTGTATCTCATATAATAAAAAAGATACAGCAGTCTGAAAAGGAAAATACTGTTCTAATGAATGTACTAAAAAAAAATGCAGCAGCAGCAGCCATTTTTCTATTTTTTTGTGTAGCGTTGAAAGGGTTATTACCCTTCAAGACGTAAAACAAGGTGCACACAAGAGTGTCATGCAGAAGTGGCAAAGACGATGGGAACTAAGCGACACAGGAAGAGACCTCTTTGATATAACACCAAACGTCAAAAACATCCCAATCTTTGACTTTCCTTCCAAAAAAATCTTCAGCATCCTTATACAACTTAGAACTGGCTACACAACCCTTAATTATTATAAACAACGCACAGGGCAAGACACCACCGACTTATGCAGCTGTGGAACTAAGGAAACACAACAGCACTACCTCACAGAGTGCCCCAACTACGAGAGTTATAGAGAAGAAATATACCACCAAATTACAAAGGAAATTGGAATACGCAAGATCAACACATGCACCCTGCTAGGAAGACTAGACCACGAAAACACAGAAGAATATAAACGGAAATTAGAAATCATTTCGGCCTTTATCTCAAAAACAGGACGTTTCGACTTACCCGAACATCCGCAACCTCAATCGTAACAGCAATAACAAAATTAAAGTACATGGAGGAAAATACATGGAGGAAGATACACATAGGGCGTAATATGCACCAATGAGAAGAGTTGTGCCATAAGGCCATAAGATTGAGGATTGAGGATTGAGGTGTTCCAACTACATGCTCCCATTCAAATGCATTGATCGGCCAAAAAAAAGGGGGGTTCCAACCCCCGGAACCCCCCCCCCCCCCCCCCCCCCCTGGATCCGCCACTGAAATGACAATTTGATATACAAGCTCTGACGTCCCACAGCCCCAGCTTGTCTGGAAAAACAGGTGTTGGACATCAGAGTAATCTCGAACTAGTGTCAATACCACAATACCAACATGGATCTAAACTGACCCAAACCTAGACCTTACTCCGACCACAATGTATATAAACCCCCAAAAGTAAAAGATGGCCAACTACATGTATCTTAAGGTTCATGTGGACCCTATGGCTAAAATTGCCGTATTTTCACCTCAAAATTTACTCTGAGTACAGGCAAACCTGTGCATCTGGAAAAGTTTTAAGGCATATAGCATGCCCTAGATAAATAGAATTCAAATGCAATGTATGATTTAGAAAATTCATAACTTAACTGGATTTTGCCGTACACTTTTTTTCGTCCCTGCAGAAGATGATAAAATTAACAAACAGTTGAGTTTACCTTGATATGGTCCACTCAGGTACACAGTTTAAATAACCAATTATTGTCAGGTATCTATTGTCCATCTCATGTCCATGTCAAGCAATACAGCTCACTTCAATTATTACCTCTGGGGAAGTTCTCAAACCTGTTTCCCAACTTAGTTTATTTTGGCACCTTCTGGAGGAATGAAAAAAAGTGCACGGCAAAATTCTGGTAAGTTTTTATTTTTCTAAAACATATAATATATTTGAAATTTATTTATCTAGGGCATGCCATGCCTGAAATTTTTTTACAGATGCGCAGATTTGTCTGTACTCAGAGTAAATTTTGAGGTGAAAATACGGCCATTTTAGCCATAGGGTCCACATGAACCTTAACTTCAGTACAAAATGTAAATTGCCTCCATTTTTCTTTAAAGCCTCTATCATTTCGTCTTGGTCCTTCCCTCCTATTATGAGAGCAGATGTCATTCCAGGAAACTTTTTTAAAAACTCTGACAAAACTTCATATATCTGGCATGCTAATTCTCTGGTAGGTGTAATTATAATTGCTCCAACTTCATGTTTTGAAAGAGGTTCTTTCTTGTGCAACATTTCAAGAATTGGTATTAGAAAAGCCAATGTTTTGCCACTTCCAGTAACTGCCTCCGCGGCTACATCTTTGTTTTTCATGAACAATGGAATACATGCTGATTGAACAGGGGTTGGCTCTTCGAAATTAAGTTCTTTTAAAATGTTACAGATCGGTAACGAAAGACCGATTGACAAATTTTTCCACGTGCCAGCCATTTTAACTGGTACCTCTGACAACTTCAAAAAGAGCATAGCGAATAAAGTTCAAAGATAATAATGAACCAGTCAGGCACGACTCTTTTTAACTTCAATGGAAAGAGTTCCCGTACAAACAATGCAAGACAAAAATATGCACGCCGATTTGATTGCTTCATAGTTTAAGTGTAAGTTGTGTATGCATAATAATTGAAAGTTGATAAAGGGTTAAACTAACTTTTGAAAAAATAATACTACCGACTTGAAACAGAAAAAATGCACAAGCTAACATAAATATATGAATTATTGCTGCTGATTTTTTAATGTAATACTATTACTATCAGCATGTTCAGTTACAGTAGTACTGTTACTGATAGTGTAAAACGTTATGTTACTGTTACAAAATGTAAGCTACATTAAGTAAAATCAGGAGGTCATATATATATATATGAGCACCGGTTCCACAATTCCGAGTCCTTTCACGCCCATTCACATTCACCCCTTTCACGTTTGCCCCATACATGTTAGCTGCGGAACCGTAGCTCTTAGGTCCTTATGCTGTTTTTTGACTATTTGCAGACTATAGATATTTTTTGACTATTTGCAGACCATCTATGGTCCGCAAATAGTCATAAATAGCATAAATAAATAGCATAAGGACCTAAGAGCTACAGTTCCGCAGCTACCTACACGTTTGCATAGAAAGTATGTGCGCGCCAAACATGTTCACGCCCAAATTTTAATTAAACTATCATATACTAATATGAAGCTAACATGTTTAACCTCGCCACATTATTTATGTATGTGCCTGTCCCAAGTCAGGAGCCTGTTATTCAGTGGTTGTCGTTTGTTTACAATGTATGTGTTACATATTTGTTTTTTGTTAATTTTTTTAAACAAATAAGGCCGTTAGTTTTCTCGTTTGAATTGTTTTACATTGTCTTATGGGGGCCTTTTATAGCTGACTATGCGGTATGGGCTTTGCTCATTGTCGAAGGCCGCACAGTGACCTATAGTTGTTAATGTCTGTGTCATTTTGGTCTCCTATGGATAGTTGTCTCATTGGCAATCATACCACATCTTCTTTTTTATAATAACCTGTGAAAGGGGACGAACATGTTAAAAAAGAAACGGAAATACTGTAACATTTCCAATTTTGGTTCTGTTGTCATGGTTGTTATGGATTTTAGTTGTGACGTTATTTAAGGCTATCATATGCAATGTAAACAAAGAAACGCTGTCATCAGGTAACATGTTTTTCATATCAAAAAATTATTTAAAATCATTGAAATTGGTCATGTTGGTATTGAGTTCAATTTTATTGGTTTTGTGTTTAAAAATTTGTAAACAAGTTTTGGAAAGTGTATTGTTATAAATATTTAGCCATCATATTGTCATTTTTTTCCAAGCTAACAGGAGATCGAAGGATATATACAAGCTGTTAAAACAATTATATTTCATGGTTTTTATATAAAATCGTCAAAGTTTTAGTCATACATGTCATACCAAGCTAAATATATATATGCAGTTATCATGGTTATTTACATCTAAGCAAGTTTAAAGATCATGATTTTTAAACACTAAAAAATAACACCAAATTAGGCTGTGTATAAATACCAATTAGCAGTAATCATACATAATTAACATTTGATAATTCATTATCAAATTAATAAAAAAAAATTATATGATAATTCCTCAAATTTCATTCAAGAAAATGAAATTATTTGGTATATACATTAAATATATACATATAAAAAAATATCTATTAATTCAACAGAAATTCTAAAACAAATTGGGAGCTAACGTCTAGGGTGCGTACAGACTGGGTTGTGAAAGTATATTTGGCGCAAACAGACCTGATACCCGATTTCACAGCTAAATCAGAACTAGGCGTCTGGCCAAATGATGGTAGTAATGGGGGTACCTTCATGACATAATGGTAAAAATTCTTGCCAAATGACGTTATCAGTAATTTTTAGTGCATGACGATAAAATGTACACTTTCTTTTAGCATTGTTTAGAGGACAGAAAAATCAGCTGAATTTACACATCACGCTATTTTTTTTCTCCAAAATAACGGTAACTGTAATTATTTTAGACATCTGACAAATCACTTTGAGGATACAGTCAAACCTGATTAAACCGGACCCTGAATAAACCGGTTTCCTGTCCATTCCGGCCGAAAATGAAAGTCCCATATTTTTCCATTCAAAATCTTTGTTAAAATACCCTTTGTAAACCGGACCCTGTGTATTCCGAATTCCGGTCTAATTATGAAGTCCCAATACTCTTAATTACATTAATTATTACCTGTCAAAACCGGTTTGTCTAATTAATTTCAATGATCGATATGCAATCAAAACATATTTGTTTATACAATATGGCTTTTCGTGACAATCAATTAGTCAGGTGTCAAACTGTGAACCTACAATCGTACAGTAGTGAGCTGTATTATTTATTAAAACATTTTACATGTTATAAACGTGTCAATTAAACGAAAAGACACACCGAATATATAGATCTCGGATTGAACTTACGTTTTAACTTTGATAAACAAATCTAAATTGCGGAGTAAGAAATTCACATCGTGATTTCGAAATCCTGGGTTCCCTGTTGTGAACCCCTAAACAAATGACCTTGATAATGAAAAACACCCGGATGACAACATTCAATGGATATTGTGCACTGTACGACAACGTTTCGAAAGTGATGAAATTACGTTTGATAATATTCTGGCTTTTTAATCGGCCATTCCAACATTTCAAATTATTGATCATGGGAGTAAATCAAAACTCTCGTCTTACAATCCAAACAACGCGAGCATTATGATGCAAATGAAAACAATGAAAAACGAAGTGAAAGTATTTTAATTTAGCAGATATAATTTACAGTCAGAGAGAACTTTTACATGCAAAATGTCGGACGTCACAAGTCATTAACTTCCGATTAAAACGAAAACCTGAATAAACCGGCTCACTGTCCAAACCGGCCATTTTTCATAGTCCCGTAGCCGGCCGGTTTAAACAGGTTTTACTGTATTTTGATGAATCACTGTAAAATGTTAACCAATTTGATGCTAACGGTAGCCGAAAATTACTGTTTGACGCCTGACGGTAATTTCGGTAAAGGACATTACCACCCTCTCAAATCGATACTTATTGAAAGTCATTTCGACATTTCCCAATTTGGTTACTGAGTAACATGAGTAAGTCAATTTGGCACAGAATATTTTAAACTGGCTGGCCCTTCCATCTTAATCTCCACGCTGAACGAACAGGTTGGAGCAATTCTGAATTATCTCATTGTCTTTAATTAAACAAGTCTTACAAGTTCTACCATTCGCTACAAAATTGACCAATTATATTAAGAGAAACATGACTCCGGGATATTGTTTGCCTTGAATTAGTGGAGAATAAAGGCTTTTTCCCCTGGAGAAGAATCCCAATTTGAAAAAAAAAATGGCTTAATATTATTCCCAAAAGGACAACTTTTTTCCTAAACAGTGCAGTCTCAGTAGTAATTGTGCATGAATTAAAACTGAAAAACACTCATTTAAACATTTTTTCATGCGTAAAATGACTATTTGTGAAGATTTGAGGGTCTATTTATGTATAATCACTGACAAAAAGGGGTCTTATTTCAAGGCAGGAGTTGACTCTTGAAAGGGGGTCTATAAATTGAAGTTTCAGTCAAATTTATGGTTTATTTTAAATTTCCCAATAAAAAAGGGTAGAGGTAGTTTTAACAAAGCCAACAATATCACTGTGACTTCAAATGTTAATATTGTGATGCTGCAAAATAAACAAGTATCTGTCAATTAAGGTAGTACCTAACACTACAGGGAGATAACTCTGTAAAATCAGCTAAACGTTTAATTACGTTGTGTTGTTTAGGGAATATTAAGCTTCTCCATGATCAAAATAAGTGTTTGTCAAACTGCTATATAACCAGTGTAATTTTTCTGATAAAACGGTTGGCTAAAATTTTTTGAAATTTTTATATTTTTTGCAAAGGGTCAAAGTAAATACTTTGTCAAAATTTTATGAAAATTAAACGAGCCAAATTAATTTTAGTTAAAGTGTTGGGTACCACCTTAAACCCATGGTTGTATCACAGATAAATACCCCACAAGTTTTATCATATTCTTCATAAATTGAGCCGGTATCTTTCATTTGTTTTAGAACTCACTTAGAGATAGAAATGGGAAAATTTCACATTTGATTTCCTTTCAATTTAATACATGATCATACATACATGTAATAATCATATGACATGATGCACAAGTCTTGTCTTAATTATTAAACACATAGACAGAAAGCTGACCATTGGATTAAGGCCGTACCTGTTGTTAGTGTAGCGAGAAGTGGACACAACACAGATCCAGTTTACAAATATTTGTTTTACCTTTTTTCTTCCTTTTTTTTATTTAAAGGTGTGACTAGCATTACTAGGACAATGATGAGGAGATTAATTTTTTTAATTTTAATTTATGTCATTTTATGGGCAACGTACAATTGCAATGGTTGATTGAAAAGATACATTTCCAATATATTGTAAACAAAAAAAAGAAGTGTTTTGATAACTTGTAACTATCATAACTATCTTGACTTTATTATAAGTAACTAATGCACATTCAAATTAACATTTTTGTTTTATCAGAAGGTTTAAGATGCAATAAATGTTTATAAATTAAAAAAAAATGTAAGGGCAGCCCGGGCATAATGAACATGCTGAACCTTAACCACAAGTCCTACAGCCATGGCTTGCAGAATTGCTTTCATGGCTTTGGGGCTTGTAAAATTCTTCACTACAATATAAAAAAGAAGATGTGGTATGATTGCCAATGAGACAACTATCCACAAAAGACCAAAATGACACAGACATTAAACCACTATAGGCCAACAGAATCCAACTAAATTTTTTTTTAAATTGAGTTTCGGGCTTGTGGATTCAAAAGTTTATTGTGAAGACTGAAATTACAATAGAGGGGAGACAACTCACAATTTATCATCAAATTTACTAACCCATAGTTCAAAACAAAGCTTGATGAGTCTGCTATTTTCTATTAAACTGTGACCAGTGTACAAAAACTGCAAGTCTAGTTCGGCAAGTAATTTTCACCTAGTGAGTTATTTTATTATTGAAAAAATCTTTTTTAGCATGTTTAGACTGACATTCAGCTTAAGCTAATACTTTTATATTTGTAGGATTATGAATTCCCCTAATCCGTAATTTCTCCATGGTATGGGAAAATCGAGAGGCAAAATGGGAAGAAAGAAAGGATGGTTTAAGAAGGGACATCTACCTGGTGTTCATGATGTTAAGAAAGAAGAAGAAGACACTGAAACTGAAGATTCAGCAAAGAAGCTGAAGACTGATTTAGATGAAGAAAGTGGTATACATCTTTATTCTGCAACTTTTTGTACTTGATAATCTGTTTAAATTTTCTGATTTAGAATTTTTGTATCTTATTGACTGAAATATATAACAGTCAGGGGACTTATTTAAATGAGTGATTTTCTAAATCACTGATTCAAGTAACATAATACCATAAAGGTTGGAAGTAAAAGTTGTCTTTCTTTAATAATTACCTATAAAAGTAGTATAAATTTATCACAAGACTAAGTGATTTAATTTTATTGTCATGATTGTAGCTTTAAATATAGAATACTAATGATACAGGGGCTGATTATGTTTTAATCTAGGATGTAAGCAGGACAAATCGCCAAACGTGTAAAACGCCCCACACCTAATTGCCCCACCTTTTAAAAAATCGCCTCACTCGTGAAAAAGGTTAAATCTGTTAATTTTTTCTCTGTTAACTCGCCCCACTTATTGAAAAAAGGTAAAATCGACTTCAATATATAATTTTCAGGTCTACCAACTAGCACCACTTAAATGAAAACTAATCTACACAGAATGCCAAAAAAATTAAAAAATTATTAAAGCAATATTTTTGAAATTAGATAAAAAAGAGTGGAATGATTTTTGTAGAAAGTGGGGTGAGTTTGTGAAAAAGTTGGGTGATTAGGTGTGGGGCGATTGGTCGTGGATTCATCTAGGATAATGACATAAAAATCACTTGTTTACATATTATGATTATACCCCAATTTCCTTCCAAAAAATCACTTCTTTAAGTATCATTATTTTAATAACCCCACTTATTTCATCACCCTGAACAGTGAAATTTTGATCATAAACTGTAAGTTGAAACTTTGAAATTTATAGGAAAATACTCCCTCTGCTGGGAAAAATCTGTTAAGAAAGTATCAGTTCATTATGTAAAGCTGTTATCATAGCATTTTTATGCCCCACCTACGATAGTAGAGGGGCATTATGTTTTCTGGTCTGTGCGTCCGTTCGTCCGTCCATTTGTCCGTTCGTCCGTCTGTCCGTTCGTCCGTTTGTTCGTCCGTCTGTCCCGCTTCAGGTTAAAGTTTTTGGTCAAGGTAGTTTTTGATGAAGCTGAAGTCCAATCAACTTGAAACTTAGTATACATGTTCCTTATGATATGATCTTTCTAATTTTAAAGACAAATTAAACTTTTGACCCCTATTTCACGGTCCACTGAACATAGAAAATGAAAGTGCGAGTTTCAGGTTAAAGTTTTTGGTCAAGGTAGTTTTTGATGAAATTGAAGTCCAATCAACTTGAAACTTAGTACAAATGTTCCCTATGATATGATCTTTTAAATTTTAATGCCTAATTATATTTTTTACCCATTTTCACAGTCCAATGAACATGAAAAATGATAGTGCGAGTGGGGCATCCGTGTACTTTAGACACATTCTTGTTTCAACTAAAATAGAATTTGCAGCTAAATGATTACATCAACAGCATATACCTTGCTACTTAAATGAAGCAAAAAAGTTCATTTTTTCAATTTTACTAAAGAAAAGATATTATATAAACCTGTTTGAAATTTTGGTAAAACTAAAACAATCAGAATTTGTGATCAAACTTTGAATTCGCTTCTTCAATAACATGAATAAGTGATTTAAAAACCACGAATTTCAATAACATGAATAAGTGATTTGAAAACCATGAATTTCAATAACATGAATAAGTGATTTGAAAACCACGAATTTCAATAACATGAATAAGTGATTTGAAAACCATGAATTTGAATAACATGAATATGTGATTTGAAAACCACCAATTTGAATAACATGAATATATAAGTAATTTGAAAACCATGAATTTCAATATCATGAATAAGTGATTTGAAAACCATGAATTTCAATAACATGAATAAGTGATTTGAAAACCTCGAATTTGAATAACATGAATAAGTGATTTGAAAACCATGAATTTGAATAACATGAATAAGTGATTTGAAAACCATGAATTTCAATAACATGAATAAGTGATTTGAAAACCACGAATTTCAATAACATGAATAAGTGATTTGAAAACCACGAATTTCAATAACATGAATAAGTGATTTGAAAACCACGAATTTCAATAACATGAATAAGTGATTTGAAAACCACGAATTTCAATATAACATGAATAAGTGATTTAAAAAGCACGAATTTCAATAACATGAATAAGTGATTTAAAAACCATGAATTTCAATAACATGAATAAGTGATTTAAAAACCATGAATTTCAATAACATGAATAAGTGATTTAAAAACCATGAATTTGAATAACATGAATAAGTGATTTAAAAACCATGAATTTGAATAACATGAATAAGTGATTTAAAAACCATGAATTTCAATAACATGAATAAGTGATTTAAAAAACCACGAATTTCAATAACATGAATAAGTGATTTAAAAAGCAGGAATTTCAATAACATGAATAAGTGATTTGAAAACCATGAATTTCAATAACATGAATAAGTGATTTAAAAACCATGAATTTCAATTTAACATGAATAAGTGATTTAAAACCATGAATTTCAATAACATGAATAAGTGATTTAAAAAGCACGAATTTCAATAAAATGAATAAGTTCCCTTATAGTTTAATTAACATACGTCAAGTCTTTATTAAAAAACTTTGATTTTAAATTTTTGTATCAAGATTATTGTCAGATCATAGAAATATATGCAAATAACTTACACTCTCACCGTATTTATATTCTTTTAGTTGTGCTATTCAAATTTCCGGTTCAAACATACACAAAATTCTCAATTGTTTTTTTTTGTGATTTGGACTTATTTTAACTATGGTGAAGTATTCTAAAACTATTTGCAATCATATTTAACTTCTATTTTATAAAGATGGAAAACAGGTTTTTTTTTCTGAAAATACAACAAACGATCACATACAGTTTGAAACTACAGGAGTTTTATTCAACATTTTCTAACATGTCTAATTTACAAAAAGTGTTTTTTTTTGTCTGAAATTTAAAGGTGAGAAGGGGGAAAACCAATTACTGTAACAAAAGACAATCATGGTAATCAGTATAAGTCATGTATATCAAATGATTGTTTTATATGAATTGAGTACACCCAACAAAAAAATGCATGAAAAGAATTTAAGATATAGATATAAGAAGATGTGGTATGAGTGCCCAATGAGACAAATCTCCATCCAAGTCAGAATTTGTTAAAGTAAACCATTATAGATCAAAGTGCGGTCTCCAACACAGATCCTTGGTCACACCGAAAAAGCAAGCTATGAAGGCCCCAAAAATAACTAGTGTAAAACCATTCAAAGGGGAGAACCAACAATCTTATCTATATAAAAAACAAAAAACTCTTATGAACCACATCAACAAACAACATCTATTGAACATCAGATCCCTGACTTAAGACAGGTGCAAACAAATGCAGAGAGTTTAAATATTCTAATAGATACCAAGCTTCACCCTTATCTGAAACAATAGTGTAACATCTCAACATAGATAGTTTAAAACACACTATAAAATATCAATAGAATATGTTTTTTTTTTGGCAGATGTCTCAGATGATACTGTATATAAATTTGACTTTGATTTGGATGATCTGATTGGATCAACTTTAACAGACCTAACAGACCTAGATAAAGATGAAGACACAATCAAATATCGACAGACATTAAATAACTTCTCAACTCAGCTTAAAACAGTCGAATGTAAGTATATAAAGTATCAACAGACATTAAATAACTTCTCAACTCAGCTTAAAACAGTCGAATGTAAGTAGTATCAACAGACATTAAATAACTTCTCAACTCAGCTTAAAACAGTCGAATGTAAGTAGTATCAACAGACATTAAATAACTTCTCAACTCAGCTTAAAACAGTCGAATGTAAGTATTTAAAGTATCAACAGACATTAAATAACTTCTCAACTCAGCTTAAAACAGTCGAATGTAAGTATATAAAATATCGACAGACATTAAATAACTTCTCAACTCAGCTTAAAACAGTCGAATGTAAGTATATAAAATATCAACATACATTAAATAACTTCTCAACTCAGCTTAAAACAGTCGAATGTAAGTATATAAAATATCGACAGACATTAAATAACTTCTCAACTCAGCTTAAAACAGTCGAATGTAAGTATATAAAGTATCAACAGACATTAAATAACTTCTCAACTCAGCTTAAAACAGTCGAATGTAAGTAGTATCAACAGACATTAAATAACTTCTCAACTCAGCTTAAAACAGTCGAATGTAAGTATATAAAGTATCAACATACATTAAATAACTTCTCAACTCAGCTTAAAACAGTCGAATGTAAGTATATAAAATATCGACATACATTAAATAACTTCTCAACTCAGCTTAACACAGTCGAATGTAAGTATATAAAATATCGACAGACATTAAATAACTTCTCAACTCAGCTTAAAACAGTCGAATGTAAGTATATAAAGTATCAACAGACATTAAATAACTTCTCAACTCAGCTTAAAACAGTCGAATGTAAGTATATAAAATATCAACAGACATTAAATAACTTCTCAACTCAGCTTAAAACAGTCATATGTAAGTAGTATCAACAGACATTAAATAACTTCTCAACTCAGCTTAAAACAGTCGAATGTAAGTATATAAATTATCAACAGACATTAAATAACATCTCAACTCAGCTTAAAACAGTCGAATGTAAGTATATAAAGTATCAACAGACATTAAATAACATCTCAACTCAGCTTAAAACAGTCGAATGTAAGTATATAAATTATCAACAGACATTAAATAACTTCTCAACTCAGCTTAAAACAGTCGAATGTAAGTAGTATCAACAGACATTAAATAACTTCTCAACTCAGCTTAAAACAGTCGAATGTAAGTATATAAAGTATCAACAGACATTAGATAACATCTCAACTCAGCTTAAAACAGTCGAATGTAAGTATATAAAGTATCAACAGACATTAAATAACTTCTCAACTCAGCTTAAAACAGTCGAATGTAAGTATATAAAATATCGACAGACATTAGATAACTTCTCAACTCAGCTTAAAACAGTCGAATGTAAGTATTATCAACAGACGTTAAATAACTTCTCAACTCAGCTTAAAACAGTCGAATGTAAGTATATAAAGTATCAACAGACATTAAATAACTTCTCAACTCAGCTTAAAACAGTCGAATGTAAGTATATAAAGTATCAACATACATTAAATAACTTCTCAACTCAGCTTAAAACAGTCGAATGTAAGTATTATCAACAGACGTTAAATAACTTCTCAACTCAGCTTAAAACAGTCGAATGTAAGTATATAAAGTATCAACAGACATAAAAATAACTTCTCAACTCAGCTTAAAACAGTCGAATGTAAGTAGTATCAACAGACATTAAATAACTTCTCAACTCAGCTTAAAACAGTCGAATGTAAGTATTTTTTAGCATATTTTGGCTTTAACATTGATTCACTGATAGGGTCTTTGCATCGGAACTAAACACATTTATTTCTTAAAAAAACAGTTGTTGGCATGACACGGGTTATGTTCTTCTCATATATTTTATGATAGTATGATACTAAACCCCTAACGGGAGGGATTGTACCTGATATTCATATGATGAAGACATAATCTTTCAATCAGTTTAATTGAGGTCTGGAGCTGGCATGTCAGTTAACTGCTAGTAGTCTGTTGTTATTTATGTATTATTGTCATTTTATTTATTTTATTTTGTTACATCTTTTGACATCAGACTCGGACTTCTCTTGAACTGAATTTTAATGTGCGTATTGTTATTCTTTTACTTTTCTACATTGGCTAGAGGTATAGGGGGAGGGTTGAGATCTCATAAACATGTTTAACCCCGCCGCAATTTTGCGCCTGTCCCAAGTCAGGAGCCTCTGGCCTTTGTTAGTCTTGTATGATTTTAAATTTTAGTTTCTTGTGTATAATTCGGAGTTTAGTATGACGTCCATTATCACTATACTATTATGCATATTTTAGGGGCCAGCTGAAGGACACCTACGGGTGCGGGAATTCTCGCTACATTGAAGACCCATTGGTTGCCTTCGGCTGTTGTTTGCTCTATGGTCGGGTGGTTGTCGCTTTGACATATTCACCATTTCCTTTCTCAATTTTATTATCAACAGACGTTAAATAACTTCTCAACTCAGCTTAAAACAGTCGAATGTAAGTATATAAAGTATCAACAGACATTAAATAACATCTCAACTCAGCTTAAAACAGTCGAATGTAAGTATATAAAGTATCAACAGACGTTAAATAACTTCTCAACTCAGCTTAACACAGTCGAATGTAAGTATATAAAGTATCAACAGACATTAAATAACTTCTCAACTCAGCTTAAAACAGTCGAATGTAAGTATTTTGTTTTTCAGTGTAAGAACTATTATGTTTAACCTTTCTAATTATGTAACCCCTCTCTTAATATAATGTGAATTCAGAATTTTGTGCATGCATTTATTATTTGAATCAGTGATTATTGGTAAAAAAAAAAGCTAGATCTTATTAATCATGTTAATGTTAATAACAATGCAAAAATTTGGGAAGAAAAATCACAGCTAAAATTATTAATCATTGTTAATGGAAGTTTTTATTATTGAGAACCTGATACTATTGCATTTTCAAATAACTAAAAACATCACAATAATCAGGCGCGGATCCAGAGGGGGGGTTCCGGGGGTTGGAACCCCCCCTTTTTTTTGGGACGATCAATGCATTTGAATGGGGACATGTAGTTGGAACCCCCACTTTGTCCTGGGTTAGGAACCCCCCTTTTTGAAATGGCTGGATCTGCCCCTGATAATTTCTGAATTAACAGTTGCCTTCATGTATATTATTATCTTAAGCTTTAAATACTTTTGACTTTGATTGTTACATATCAAGGTTACAGAAATAACTTTAAATGCAGTCAAATCATAATCAGTTATGATTTAATGGTTTAAATCTGTTCACATTTTGTCATGTTATTGCCTTTGATAGCTTTCTATTAAGTGCATGTTCTGCTCTTTTTTGAAAGCTAACGTCTTAATCTATGTAGCTTGTCTCATCTAAATGTGGT
Organism: Mytilus edulis; assembly: GCA_019925275.1. Taxonomy (NCBI): domain Eukaryota; kingdom Metazoa; phylum Mollusca; class Bivalvia; order Mytilida; family Mytilidae; genus Mytilus; species Mytilus edulis. The sequence goes on from CM034351.1 coordinate 44,561,626, forward strand.
CCTTGATGGAGATGTGTCTTATAATTATTGGCGGTCATGTCCATCTCTTTTTTGTCTTGCCATTGACTGAATCAAAAAGTGAGACATACTGTGGATTTATTTATTTTCGTGGGTATAAAATTTCGTTTAAGGAAAACTTATATTTTCGTGGAAACTTGATTTTGCGGTTTGCCAACCTCTGAAAACAAAAAAACTATTATAAATTTGTAATTCGTTGAACATTTAAATTCCTGGTTCACCTGTACCCATGAAACCCACTTAAATTGGTATCCAACAAATAATAATGAATCCACAGTACGGTAGTTACATATATGTGACCAGCCACAACATATCCAGGCTTATGGAGGTAGAACGTCATTGTGAGAAACACGCCGTTAACTATATGTGACTAGCCACTTCCAGGCTTAGGAGGGTACATTGTCTAAAATTTGCTTTTTGTATATTTATCTAGAATATTCCGAAACAAAACTCCCTGTCATGTTGTTATGACATATTTGTTTTAATAGCAATGAAACGAGTCATTTCGAATATCGGTATGAAAATGAGGCTGTTCTATGACGGCTTTTATTTATTGAAGGCAATAATTTATAAAATACAGAATTATTGTATTTATTGGCTGTTAGTAATTTTCAGAAGCGTATTTGAATAAAATTTCAAAGACTTAATTTTACTACAATACAAACAATTCTAAGCTCTATTTTAGAACATGTAATATTTTGGCCACGAGCATCACTGAAGAGACATGTATTGTCGAAATGCGCATCTGGTGCAAGAAAATTGGTACCGTTAATTTTATTACTACCACTGGGTCGATGCCTCTGCTGGTGGACTCTTAGTCCCCGAGGGTATCACCAGCCCAGTAGCCAGTACTTCGGTACTGGCATGAACATACGGATTTTTTGTGTTATTAAAATTTGCTGTTACAAAATATTAGAAATTATTATAAATTAAGGAATGTATCTCCCTCATGCAAAGCTCTGATTCCTTTTACGGATTTGGCTATACTTTTTGGACCTTTTGGATTATAGCTCTTCATCTTTTATATAAGCTTTGGATTTCAAATATTTTGGCCACGAGCATCACTGAAGAGACATGTATTGTCGAAATGCGCATCTGGTGCAAGAAAATTGGTACCGTTAATTTTATTACTACCACTGGGTCGATGCCTCTGCTGGTGGACTCTTAGTCCCCGAGGGTATCACCAGCCCAGTAGCCAGTACTTCGGTACTGGCATGAACATACAGATTTTTTGTGTTATTAAAATTTGCTGTTACAAAATATTAGAAATTATTATAAATTAAGGAATGTATCTCCCTCATGCAAAGCTCTGATTCCTTTCAAGGATTTGGCTATACTTTTTGGACCTTTTGGATTATAGCTGTTCATCTTTTATATAAGCTTTGGATTTCAAATATTTTGGCCACGAGCATCACTGAAGAGACATGTATTGTCGAAATGCGCATCTGGTGCAAGAAAATTGGTACCGTTAATTTTATTACTACCACTGGGTCGATGCCTCTGCTGGTGGACTCTTAGTCCCCGAGGGTATCACCAGCCCAGTAGCCAGTACTTCGGTACTGGCATGAACATACGGATTTTTTGTGTTATTAAAATTTGCTGTTACAAAATATTAGAAATTATTATAAATTAAGGAATGTATCTCCCTCATGCAAAGCTCTGATTCCTTTCACGGATTTGGCTATACTTTTTGGACCTTTTGGATTATAGCTGTTCATCTTTTATATAAGCTTTGGATTTCAAATATTTTGGCCACGAGCATCACTGAAGAGACATGTATTGTCGAAATGCGCATCTGGTGCAAGAAAATTGGTACCGTTAATTTTATTAAACTTGTTGAAATGAAGTTAGTTTAAAATTTGTCAAAGTAAGCTTTAAAAATTCCTTTTTTTAAATTGGATTTATTATGCATGTCTCTATACTTAGTATGCGACGCGTAACAGTTTATATAGGTCATGTGTAGGTGTTCTCTTATATGCATTTTATACGGTACATTTGTTAGGGATATATTGCAGATTTCATTTATGAAAGGAAATCTATAGAGCAGAAATTTGATTTTTTTTTGTATCAATTTAAAATGTAGATTCAAATATTTTTCTCTTCAAACGATAAAGTAAGACTTCTTCAAAACTTATATATGATGTATAGTTTGGCGTCAGCAAAAACGAAGCCAAGGAAAGTGTTTATCTCTTCTTCACAAATACGTATTCCACTGAATCTCGATATTTATCATGTTTATAAATTTTTCTAACAATGACGTTCTACCTCCATAAGCCTGCAAATGTCATAGCGGGTCACATATATGCTGTATTACATGAGAAAGTATTGCTATTTGATTTCAACTTGCATTTATTCTACTATCTAAAATATTCTCTCTTTGTTACATCTCTCTGTGTCATTAGTTTATTTATATGATTCACCTTAATACATCATATTTGGTCATTGTCCTTCTAGTTGATTGTTAGTGTCTGATGGTATAAGGATGTACTGAGGTGAGGTATTGGAATTTGTGTAAAATGTTCAGACTCCTTAGTATTTTTCCATACAATACAATGTAAAATATTTTGCCCCATGACACCCATTTATTTTTTCATATAAGGCTTAATAGCTCATGAAAGGTCATTTACCAAAATTTTAGAAGATTCTTGATTTTCTTTCTTCTGTTTTGAGACACAAATAATACCAATGCAAATGTAAGGTAAAAATCCGAGTCAGCCTTTTCCCGCCATATTTTAAATCTCAAATATCTCGAAAAGGAGGTCCATGACTTATCAATATTTTTAGCTTATTTTTATCCTTAATTGATGCTCTACCAGCTTATAGTATCAATTTTAATTTCTTAATTTCTTAATTTTCACCTAACCTCACCTAAGTACATCCATAAGCTTGCAGGAGTTACTGCTTTGACACTAGCCATTTGATATTTTATTATAAAACATCATTTTTGAAAAGTTTTCAATTTTTTGGTGTCAGAGATGACTTTATTCTTTATTAAGTTCTCTAAGCTTTATGGCAGTTGAAATTCAAAACCTACAGACACAAAATTATCTTATTTTTATTTTTATTTTAGCCAAACAAAAGCAAGTGACCAAAATTTTAGATGAATGTGATGAAAAGATTCAACAATATAGAGAAGAATTGGAAGATCTTGATAAAGAAGAAGAGTAAGTCTATGTGCCTGCAACTTTTTACAGTGGGGAGGCTTGGTGACCTGTCACCTTTAAAATTTATATTAAGATGTTTTATTTACTTAAAAATAACCTGGTAACCTAAGGCAATTTGTAAACATGACACATTGACTCACTTTGGTACCATTTTGCAGCCCAGTCTATCAAAGAAGAGTTATTTTAGGTTATAAAATGGAAGGCATAACTCATTGCATATCCACTTCCTGTTTACAGAATACTCATAGTGGCCATGCATTAAATGTTTGTGGCATTTTTCTAAAGAGTTTCTGAAATTTTGAATAAAATTAGATTGAAAGTTTTATTAATATGGTAAAAAAGGAGGCGTTAGTTCTAAAAGAGGAGGGGTCAGTTCTAAAAGAGTGAAAAAAGTAAACTGTTGAAAATCTAAACAAAAACAATATTAAATGTATTGAACTCAGTACAATAAAATTGTGAATGGAAATGGGGAATGTGTCAAAGAGACAACAACCCAACCATAGAAAAAAAACCAGCAGAAGGTCACCAACAGGTCTTCAATGCAGCAAGAAATTCCCGCACCCGGAGGCATCCTTCAGCTGGCCCCCAAACAAATATATATACTAATTCAGTGATAATGAACGCCATACTACACTCCAAATTGTACACAAGAAACTAAAATTAAAAATACTACAAGACTAACAAAGGCCAGAGGCTCCTGAATTCGGACAGGCGCAAAAATGCAGCGGGTTAAACAATGTTTAAATGTATATTTTCAATACGGTTGGATTAAAAATATGGTAATGGTCTAATTTCTAAACATTCTCTCCAGCACTGAGGCTTCCTCCACCAGTAAAATCTGACAGTTACATTATAACCATTAATGGTCAAAGTGGCCTTAAACAGCAACAATTAATTGATCAAATACCATGAAAATAAAAATAATGAAATAGTAGTTGGTAAAAAATTGTGTTTTTAGTCATGAAGTTACTTAGTGTAAACATATTTTATTAAAGAAATGGTTATATATATAGCTACAAGACATAAATATGAAATATACAAAATATTCAATAATTGGGATTAGGAAACAAGAGCAGTGCTCTTATATAAATCCGTCTCCCTAGATTAGAGTATAAAATTACAAGCTATGAATACATGCTGAATAGCAAAGTTACTTATCTAATCATTCTAATTTGTGTATATATATATTATATTTTATAGACAGAAAGAAGCTGCTGCAGAATTGGCTGCCAAAGATGCTGCCGAGGCCAACCTCAAGAATGAGGAAACTGACAGTGACGACGATGTGCAGTTTGTATCACAAAGTTTTGATCCAGATGTTGCAGCTAAGAATAAAACAATCGTAGAACAAAGTACAAACTTGATCCAGACACTGAATAACACTTCACCTAGTAAAGGGCCTAGGTATGAGTTTATAGTGTGATGATAGTATAAAATTAAAATAACATGTATGATTGCCAATGAGACAAATTTCCATTGAAAAAGACCAAAACAGGATGTATGCTGATCTGAATAGATTCGCTGAATATGTGGTATAGGTTTTGCTTATTGTTGATGATCGTTAAATGACCTTGTTAATTTCTGTGTCATTTGGTTTCTTGTGGAGAGTTGTCTAATTTGCAATCGTACTATATCTTCTTATTTTTATATTGTTATATTGCTTATACTTAAAGAATTCTGTTATAGAGGTGCAGTTTAACTGAGAAAGATTTACTTGTTATAAGTCTAAGAAATATCCTGTCAATTAAATTAAGGAGTGTCTGTAAAGTAGCAGCTGATCAACAATTGTTTTACCTGAATTACAGTGAGTTGACTATGGGTGTTACCGTTTACCTGTAGCTATTGTTCAACCAGATTGAAACATTGACAATACAATAGGGACATTTAAATTGACCAGTTGGTTTGGTAGATTTAAATCTACCTTGATGTTACCTGTACAGTTTTTTATTCACCCAACCAAAACTTTCAGCAGGCTTTTTTCCTGAAGTATTTTTTATCCTATTACTTCACCTGTTTAATTGTTACTGTTGTAGTATAACTGAGATAGCTTTTGTCGAGCCTGCAACTTTTGTTGCAGATAGCTCGACATAGGGATAGTGATCCGGCGGCGGCGGCTGCATTAGCTAACTTCTTGAAAGCTTTATATTTTAGAAGGTAGAAGACCTGGATGCTTCAAACTTTGTGTATAGATGCCTCATGTTACGAAGTTTCCGTCAGTCACATGTCAAATGTCCTTGACCTCATTTTCATGGTTCAGTGACCACTTGAAAAAAAAGTTCAGATTTTTTGTAATGTTGAATTCTCTCTTATTATAAGTAATAGGATAATTATATTTGGTATGTGCGTACCTTGCAAGGTCCTCATGCCCGTCAGACAGTTTTCACTTGACCTTGACCTCATTTCATGGATCAGTGAACAAGGTTAAGTTTTGGTGGTCAAGTCCATATCTCAGATACTATAAGCAATAGGGCTAGTATATTCGGTGTATGGAAGGACTGTAAGGTGTACATGTCCAACTGGCAGGTGTCATCTGACCGTGACCTCATTTTCATGGTTCAGTGGTTATAGTTAAGTTTTTGTGTTTTGGTCTCTTTTTCTCATACTTTATGCAATAGATCTACTATATTTGTTGTTTGGAATGATTGTAAGGTGTACATGTCTAGCGGGCAGATATCATCTGACCTTGACCTCATTTTCATGGTTGAGTGGTCAAAGTTAAGTTTTTAAGCTTTGGTCTTTTTATCTTATACTATAGGTCAACTATATTTGGTGTAGGGAAATATTTTATGATCTATATGTCAGTTGCGCAGGTTTTATTTGACCTCGACCTCATTTTCATGGTTCATTGCTCAGTGTTAAGTTTTTGTGTTTTGGTCTATTTTTCTTAAACTATAAGTAATAGGTCAACTATATTTGTTGTATGGAAGCATTGCTAGCTGTACATGTCTGCCTGGCATGGTTCATCTGACCTTGACCTCATTTTCATGGTTCATTGGTCTTTGTTTAGTTATCTTGGTTAATGTTAAGTTTATGTAACAGTTTTTAATAAAGCTTTATACTTAGGACTTTCAACATAATATCAATGATTAGTAAAGAAGGCGAGACATTTCAGCGTGTGCACTCTTGTTTTTAAAACTTATAATTTTTTTTATATGGCATCAAGGCTTCAATTTTTATCTTTGTTGAATAACATAATATGCATTCAATCTAAATGAGTTTATATGGTATGAATAATGCTAAAATATGACCACTTATATTTGATAACTAGACACAAACTTATTTTATGTTCTTACATTAACTAAACACTGTGAATTTGATCAAATAAAATCCTTTTCTCATGTTTTTTTTATTAGAGAATCCTAAAACAGGTAAAGAAGTTAACATTGTTATTAGCCTTTTTGTTATGGAAATGGATGTTTTCCCTGAAATAATTAATCATTCAAATGCCAAAAAACACAACATTTAGACAGAAAAAGAGATTTTTGTTTACTGTCATTCAAAATTTTAGAAGAAGGCAAGCCAGATCAAGACTATATGTTTTCATAAAGGAATTTAATTGCATGTCATATAATTCACTGCATTTCCTCCTTAATGTTTTCATAGCCAAATGCTATGAGTGCTTAGATTTCTTGTATATTGTTAAAAAAAAACCTTTTTAATATCTGTTTGGCTTTTTAATGGGAAATAACTCAAAATAATTTGTTTTTGACATGTTCCTTGTACAAATTGTTAATGTATATTCATATTGGAATATCAAAATCATATTTGAATGAACTATTTTATTTACTCTACATATTTTATATCTCATCCAGTATTCCATTTTCTTTATCTTCAAATAATTCATAACATTTTTCTAATTTTATAAACATGATGAAAGTTTTCGAATATTTGTTAATGCTTTTGACTATATTTTCTCTCTATAACAATATTCTGTTAAATTTCCCATGATATACATATCCCTAAAAACAGGTACAGAATTTTGCAATATTTGATTATTTCCATTATCACATTTAAAATGAGTATCCTCACTTCACAAATATTTTGGATAAGTTTATTTATATGTTTTCACTATATCACTTGATTTTATTATATCCACAGTATTGAGTTTTTATTTCATTTACATGTATATATTCCAATTAAACAATATTAGATGCAGAACTTTATAATGATTATTTCCAATTTCACATTCATATTATCCCAACATTAGGAATATTTTGGAATATTTTACTTTTTCATTTCACTTTATCACTACATTAGACTATATCCACTTTATGAATTTAACATTTTGTTTCATTTCCATGATAATTCCCATGATATATATTCCATTTCAACAGGTGAATCACTCTTATAATATATCCCAAAATTTATAATTAATGTGTTGAAATTATTTCTCCTTCTTGCATTCAAATTTGAATTTTTATAACCTTTTAGATAACTTATTCCATATTTTGCAAATTGAATTTCCTTCAGTAAACACAGTATTTTTTCCACAAAAATCCTCTTATAATAGATTTAAAAGAAAAACACCGCAAATATCCTAATCCAAAAACGAAAATCTTGAAGGGACATTATAAAGAAATGCACAACACATAATCCATCTGAAAATTGAAACTGAAATCACCTGGATAGCTCTTTCATGTGTCACTGACAAATGGACAATACTATGTATGAGGGTTACAAATTTAAAGAATCATTTATTATTTAAAAACAGTTTTAATTTTCATACATATTAATATGCAGTTAACAAAATATTTTACTGATTCAGATTTTATGGTAAATTTTAAAAATATTATCAATACTGGGGATTTAAAACAATGAAAACCATATATAGTTCTACCCTTTCAATTTTTTGATAGAATAATCCTAGGTCAAGAAAAATTTCAGGAAAAAAGCATGCTGAAATGTTGGGTTAGGTGAATAAATTTTTTTACAGGTAGCATCAAGGTAGATTTAAATCTTACAAAACCAACTGCTCAATTTAAATGTCCCTATTGTATTGTCAATGTTTAAATCTGGTTGAACAATAGCTACAGGTAAACGGTAACACTCATAGTCAACTCACTGTAACAAGTTTTTAAAATTGTTTAACAAAACTTTTGTTAAATTATCTTCTGCTATAACCTTAAAATGGCTCAAACTTTTAAATATGTAATTTCTTATAAATTATTACATTTTTTGCATGGTTTTGAACAAAATTACCTGAATATTCTTATCTGATCTGCCGATACATTCTTATATCCAATATTTGATAACACGATAAACTGAACACTAATCATATAGGGAAGGGTTTGGTGTTTTGAAATAATATTACAATAGACAATAAATTCGTTTAGCCAATATCCAATAAGGTGGAGTGTACTGTATTTCAAATTCACCATACACACAGAAAACAAAAATGAGTTAACACACTTAAATGGTTTGTGCTGTAACAGTTCTATTTCTATGTATTTTTTTTTATATAACAGAACCATTATCCTCAAAGTACCAGCTAGTCAAGCAAGTGCTTTCAGTGCAAATGCTAGTCCAGAAGTGGGAAAATCTAAACTAGAAAATCTACGGGCAGCTTTAGCAGCTACCATCAACAAACAAGTACACCAAGTTTTAACTCCTATTACAAGCACGGCTTCGCCACAACAAACAGTGCAAATGGCACCACCAGGGGCCACTGTACAAATAATTAAGGTAAGTTTGCTATAACACGTTGATTCGTTCAGTAGAAAATACTTGAAAAGGATAACAAATATAAAAAAAAATATTGAACAGTATTTCAGAGTACATTTCTGCTTACAGCCGATTTCATTGAGTGTGTAGCTAAAGGTAATATCTTTCGTTAGCTTGCTTGCTAGCTAAACCGTGAAGTCATTATTATGTTAGGTAAACTACCCTCCTTCAATAATAGACTAGTCTGACTGATAACCAATCTATCTGTCTGTAGGACTAGGCTTCTTTGAAAGGAGGGTAGTATACCTTACCTAATAATGACTTCACAGTTCAGCTAGCAAGCAAGCTAACCAAAGATTTTATCTTTAGCTACATGCTCAATGAAATTGGCTGTAACAACTTTCTAAGAAATACATGTACATGAACCAGCAAAGACAACAAACCACTAGAACAGTACTGTGGATTTATTTATTTTAGTGGTTAACAATTTTCTTGAATTGAGGAACAAATGTATTTTCATGGATATTTGATTTCATGGTTTTGGCCTGTAGAAAATTTACACATGTCTAATCTGAACTATATTTTCTGTCTTAAAGTAATCTTTTTGAGGCAGGTTTCACTATATAATTTCATGTATATACTGTGGATTCATCTTTTTTTCGTGGGTACCAATTTTTTGTGGTTTGAGGAAAACTTGCATATTCGTGAATATTTAATTTCGTGGTTTTGGCAAAGTCTACACTCATTCCTTTAGAAAATTTGTATTTCTTTGAATATTTGAATTCCTGGTTCTCCTGTACCCACTATGGCACTAAATCCATGAAAATTGGTATCCAATGAATATTATTGAATCCACAGTATAGCATTATTTGATTAATTTTGTTTTCGTCACAGGGTCCTGAGATGGCCAATGGAAGACAAGTTATTTACGGCAGTCTCACACTAACACAGACAGCATCAGCTTATTTTCCTGCAGTAGAGTAAGTTTAAATTTGTATATCATCATACTGTTAATTAAGTAATTATTGCAATGTTTTTCATTATTGCTAAAAATGTGACAGGGTTATAATCGCAATAATTTAAACTCTTGTTTTGAAATATTTTATATTAACTAGACAGGATTTTCTCAAAATCATTAAATTAAAATCATATTTAAGTCTAAAATGAAAATTAGCAAAATTGCCAAAAAAAATGCATGCAATAAATTTTATTATTGCAAAAAAGTGCGATAGAGTTATAGTCGCAGTAATTTAAACTCCCATTTTGAAATAATTTATTTGAATTAAACAGAATTTTTCTCAAAATTGTAAAAAATTAAAAATCATAATCTAAAATGACAATCGTGTTAAAATAAATGCACACAATTAATTCTGAATTTACAGTAACATGGCATCCTGTAAAACAACTTTCTTTCATGGTAAGCTCTTTCTATTTGTATTTAAAAAAAAAAAATTTAATTTAATTGTCATTCAAGTAAATATTGTAACACACTTGATTCAATCTATATAACTATGATTAAAAAAAATTCTGTTTTAGAGCTTTAGCTCGAGATTCAAAGGTGTATGGTAAAAAAATAAATGAAGTATGGTATCGTGGATCAATTGAAAATATTCAGAATAGTCAACTTCCTGTCAATGAGGTAAGTCACAATGGAGGATCCAGCCATTTTAAAAAGGGGGGTTCCAACTATATATCCCTATTCAAATGCATTGAATGTCCAAAAAAAAGGAGGGTTCCAACCCATGGAACCCTCCCCCTGGATCCGCAACTGAGTCAGATATTGGGTTGTTTTTTTGTATGTGAGTTAACTATGATGACTTCCAGATCAAGTGTAAGTTTCGTTCCGCTCCGCTAATTTTTGCTGAAATTACGGGCTTTGGACTTTTATAAAATATTGAAAATCACAGTTATACAGATTTTTTTTCTATACACCTCCAGATTTTGAGCTGATTTTTGATATGTGAGACTACCATCATATTTGTGTCCACATGTGCTTACATTGAAATTGCAGATTTTTCAACTTTTTGTGACGAGGCCATTTGTGTCGCTTTGACATATCTAGTTTTTTAGCTCACCTGGCCCGAAGGGCCAAGTGAGCTTTTCCCATCACTTGGCGTCCGGCGTCGTCCGTCGTCCGGCGTCGTTAACTTTTACAAAAATCTTCTCCTCTGAAACTGCTGGGCCAAATTTAACCAAACATTGCCATAATCATTATTAGGGTATCTAGTTTAAAAATTGTGTCCGGTGACCCGCCCAACCAACCAAGATGGCCGCCATGGCTAAAAATAGAACATAGGGGTAAAATGCAGTTTTTGGCTTGTAACTCAAAAACCAAAGCATTTAGAGCAAATCTGACATGGGGTAAAATTGTTTATCAGGTCAAGATCTATCTGCCCTCAAATTTTCAGATGAATCCGACAACCTGTTATTGGGTTGCTGCCCCTGAACTTGTAATTTTAGGGAATTTTTGCTGTTTTTGGCTATTATCTTGAATATTATTATAGATAGAGATAAACTGTAAACAGCAATAATGTTCAGCAAAGTAAGATTTACAAATAAGTCAACATGACCAAAATGGTCAGTTGACCCCTTTAGGAGTTATTGACCTTTATAGTTATTTTTTAACCATTTTTTCGTAAATCTTAGTAATCTTTTGCAAAAATCTTCTCCTCTGAAACTACTAGGCCAAATTAATCCAAACTTGGCCACAATCATCTTTGGGATATCTAGTTTAAAAAATGTGTGGTGTGACCCGGCCAACCAACCAAGATGGCCACCATGGCTAAAAATAGAACATAGGGGTAAAATGCAGTTTTTGGCTTATAACTCAAAAACCAAAGCATTTAGTGCAAATCTGACATGCGGTAAAAGTGTTTATCAGGTCAAGATCTATCTGCCCTGAAATTTTCAGACAAATCAGACAACCTGTTGTTGGGTTGCTGCCCCCAAATTAGTAATTTTAAGGAAATTTTGCAGATTTTGGTTATTATCTTGAATATTATTATAGATAGAGATATACTGTAAACAGCAATAATGTTCAGCAAAGTAAGATTTACAAATAAGTCAACATGACAGAAATGGTCAATTGACCCACTAAGGAGTTATTGTCCTTTATAGTCAATTTTCAACAATTTTTATAAAATTTGTAAATTTTTACTAACATTTTCCACTGAAACTACTGGGCCAAGTTCATTATAGATAGAGATAATTGTAAGCAGCAAGGATGTTCAGTAAAGTAAGATGTACAAACACATCACCATCACCAAAATACAATTTTGTCATGAATCCATCTGCTTCCTTTGTTTAATAGTCACATAGAGCAAGGTGAGCGACACAGGCTCTTTAGAGCCTCTAGTTTTAATTACAGTAATACTTTATGCATTATTCAAGTTTAAAGCCAGTCGATGAAAACAATGGATCTTTTATACATGTGGAGTATGTTCTTTAACTGTTTTTATGTTTTTACTGATGTTTTAGTCATATTTAATGTTTTTATTGATGTTTTAGTCAAATTTAATTATTATTCTGTTATTTTCAGAGAAAATATATGATCAAGTTTGATGGGAAAGGAAGAAGGCCACTGTCTGCCAGGGAAATAGCTTTCAGAGATCATATTAACATAACTGTAGCTGTGGGTACCAGAATAGTTGGTAAGACAGGGTATCAGTAAAGAGAAGTAATTAACTTCTCCAAGTTTTCAACTTAGAGCTTTCAAACCTTTCAATTTGTTGATTATACATCGAAATTGTACATGCCACTTTGTAATCTCATTGGGAGCAAAAAGATAAGTTGAGTCAAATTTCCCCACTTGTGGGCAGTATGTATTTTGATGTGTGTGTCTGTTTGTTCATTCATTTGTTCATTTGTCCCACTTCAAGTTAAAGTTTTTAGTCAAGGCAGTTTTTGATGCAAGTTTAAGTCCAATATACTTGAAACCTAGTGCACATGTTCCCTATGATATGATATTTCTAATTTTAATACTCAGTTGAGATTTGACCCCAATTTCATGGTCAACTGAACATAGAAAATGATAGTGCCTGTGGGGCATCCATGTACTATGGACACATTTTTGGTTTCAAGATGTCTGTTATAGCTTATACTACTTTGAGACTGTAGTTACATATAGGCTATCTATTTTATAGAAATTAATTAATATCAGTTTTCAAAACTAGCATTCAAAATGATATCTCTTATAAAATTCTAGTGACCACTTAAACTTAGGCAATATAGGAAAGGAGTACTGACATAAGAAGTCTCTAAACACATTAACTCCAAATGGAGCTTTCGTTAGTAGAAGCCATATTAACTATGTGTATCAGTGAGAAAAATGTGAAAGCATAAAAATATAGAATATATACCAATACACATAATTAACAGCGCCTGGTGATGTTTCATAGCCTGACCGGTTTCGGTCCAAAAAGGACCTTCATCAGAGGCAGAAGGCAGAATGGTGGATTAATGTTTGCACCCTATTTATATAGATATGGTAACCGGCGGTTGAGTTAACCGGCGGTTCAGTTAACCGGCAGTCGAGATTTAACCGGCAGTTGAGATTTAACCGGCGGTTCAGAGTTAACCGGCAGATCAAAGTTATCCAGTGGATAAATATGTATCTGGTTGATGTCTAAACAGGTTAAATTATCCTTTCAGTGAAAAATCCTCGTGGGGTTTCCATGGTTACAGTTATCTATATTTAGCTAATGTACACGTTACAGTAAACTTTTTGACATGTTACGGTAAACATTTATTTTGACATTATACGGTAATGTGACCTAATGATATAACCATACTTGGGCTTTAGCATTGGGTAAAGGGTGTTTTAATAATTTAAGAAGTACATGGTAATCATTTAGTCTTGATCTTTGGCTTATGATACACCTAAATATCAAGTCTTGGAATAGTATTTCATGGTAGTTATGTGATCTTGATATTTGGCTTATGATACACCTAAATATCAAGTCTTGAAATTGTACTTCCTAGTAGTCATGCAGTCTTGATCTCAGGCTTATGATACACCTGAATATCAAGTCTTGAAATAGTAATTCATGGTTGTCATGCAGTCTTGATCTTTGGCTTATGATACACCTAAATATCAAGTCTAATAATAGTATTTCATGGTAGTCATGCAGTCTTGACGTTTTAGCTTGTGATACACCAAAACATCAAGTCAAAACTATTACCCCCCCCCTTTTTTTTAACCAAACAAAATTTGGTTTAAGGGGGGGGGGGGGTTCTGATTGAGAATGCTTCATTTAAGCCTTTAGTACTCCTTTTAAGATCAAAGGTAGACGAATATTAATCCTCAGTGTTAAACAGTTTTCAACACCTTAAGTTTGTAATGTAGGTATTACATATATACATCAATGTCAGATAATCGCTAGGCTTACGCTTAGAGCTCCTATGTCAGTGAAAAATCAATAGGCAATATAGGAAAGGTGTACTGACATAAGAAGTCTCTAAACACATTAACTCCAAATGGAGCTTTCGTTAGTAGAAGCCATATTAACTATGTGTATCAGTGAGAGAAATGTGAAAGCATAAAAAATATCAAGACTAAATGATTACCATGTACTTTTTAAATTATTAAAACACCCTTTACCCAATGCTAAAGCCCAAGTATGGTTATATCATTAGGTCACATTACCGTATAATGTCAAAATAAATGTTTACCGTAACATGTCAAAAAGTTTACTGTAACGTGTACATTAGCTAAATATAGATAACTGTAACCATGGAAACCCCACGAGGATTTTTCACTGAAAGGATAATTTAACCTGTTTAGACATCAACCAGATACATATTTATCCACTGGATAACTTTGATCTGCCGGTTAACTCTGAACCGCCGGTTAAATCTCAACCGCCGGTTAAATCTCGACCGCCGGTTAACTCAACCGCCGGTTACCATATCTATATAAATAGGGTGCAAACATTAATCCACCATTCTGCCTTCTGCCTCTGATGAAGGTCCTTTTTGGACCGAAACCGGTCAGGCTATGAAACATCACCAGGCGCTGTTAATTATGTGTATTGGTATATATTCTATATTTTTATGACCACTTAAACTTAGTTTACTTACAATAAGACAAATGCATGTCTGAAGAAGACTAATTTGACAACTTTTCTATTTCCCTGGGGTATCAATCAAAAGAAATTGATTCAGTTCCACAAACACTGGCTTTTATAAGGAAATTAACTTTCAATGGTATTTTCAAATGTTCTGTATTTACAGGTTATGAATAGCTAGCTTCGATTTTTCATGAATGAGATTTATTTTCACTAAACCTAAATACTGTATTTAGATACTATGTATAAACTTTCTGTAGAAAAAAAAAACTAGTATTTTCCCTTGAAATGCACTATTATAATTTACTGATTTTCATGAAGAATAAAATGATTGATAGTTTTAAAAAAATTTCAGCTTTGTATAGAGACGAAGAGTCAACTGCCTCTTTCTATGCAGGGATCATTGCTGAGACACCAAATGGCAGGAACCAGTTCAGGTATTTTATTATGTCAAGCCCTCTCATACAAGTGAGAGGTTTAGCTAGCCTTAAATGGTTTAATCCACCATTTTCTACATAAGAAAATTCTTATATCAAGTCAGGAATATGACACTTGATATCCATTTGTTGAATGTGTTCGAGCTTTTGATTTTGCCATTTGATTACAAACTTTCTGTTTTCAATTTTCCTCATAGTTTGGTATTTTTGTCATTTTACTTCTTTCAACCATGTAATCAGAAAAATATGAAAGTACAATTTGGGGAGATGATAACACCATGACCAAAAGAAAAAAAAGATATTTCCCAAAATTTACAAAGAAAACTAGATTGAGTAAGATCAAACATGCTTAAAAACTTAAAAGTACAGTGAAACCTGACTAAATCGAACCTCTTTAGGACTTATGATTTTGTTCGGTTTTGGCCGATGCTGGTTTTATCAGGTTCACAACACACATAATTTGATATGACGGTGCTTACGAACATGTTTGGTTTAGACATGTTTCCAGTTTATCCAGGATTCCGTTTAGTCAGGTTTCACTGTAATCCAATAAAAAAATATGCAAGTTTCAGGAATTATTTCACAAATCTATATTGAGTACAAGCATCACTCAAAATTTGTTTTTGCTTGTAAATAAATAAGGACAAAAAAAAATCTGGGTAAAAATTATTTTCGGTAACGGGTTGTCATACATGTGATGGACTGTAAAATTCAGATCAGGAGATTTGGAAATTTTGGTCAGGAGATTGGACCTCAGATCAGGAGGTTTTTTATCGACATATTTTTCGTCGTAAAACTAACCGTATGATGTTTTTTTTTTCTTCAATCTTCCTTGTGAATGGCATTAGTTAAAGTCTGCATATATTAAGGAATAATTGAGAAGAATCTTTTTTTCTTTTATTTTACGATGAGAATATTTTTTTCTTTTGTTTTACATTGTTGATTGCTGATGAGAATCTTTTTTTATTTGTTTTTCATTGGCATTGGCTTGAGATATAAGAGAGATTTATGCTATACATTTATTACATAATAAATAAATAATAAATTAACAAACATTGTTGATCTTTGTCAAATATTTCTGTTGTTTTGAAACTGGTGTCTTTGAAGACGGAGATAACTGTCGTTTTGGCATTTTGAACACATAATGGTGTACAAAATAATGAATTTGCTTATATAATTTTTCAGTCAGCTTGTGTAGCAAACAGCTCACATTGAGCTGAAACCATTCCTTTTTCCAGTATTTTCATCTCGAGATTTTCATATACAATAAGTGTTTTTCTTGGCATCAAAAAACTTCCGATAAATTTTTGGACAACAACATTCCATTTTCCATCAATGCCGGTATTTATCGGTATTTGCCTTTAATCATCCTTGGCGTGTGCCATAAACAGAAGCCACATCGAGTAATTGATATACAAACACCTTATGATTGTTCAATCAAACTATTATCAATTGTTAATTAGCCTTTAGCGAGAAATAAAATCTCCACATGTTGCGTAATCAGGTAATGTCAGTTACACCGGATACGTTCGATAAACCTCCTGTTTTTACGACTTAAAAAATCTCGGGTTTTTACGATCTCAATGATAAATTTTGTAAACAAAATAGTAAAAATGGCGACTGAAAATTATCATTCATGAAATTTTTTCTACACGGGATTTTTTTCTCTTCGACGGGAGGACGGGAGGGGACCCCTGAAAACGGGAGTTTTGTACTCCCGTCGGGAGGTTCACATGTATGGGTTGTTCTTATGTAATTTTATGCATGTTTTTAATAAATGATCATTTATGATGTAAAATGAGAAGTCCATTTAAATTTGGATGAATCCAGATTTACTTTCAATTGGAACATTTTACTTAAAATGGTATGTCCCAAAATAATCTAGTCCATAAAAAAAGATTGTATGCACAAATATAGTTGAGAGCTTCAAGGCTGCTCTCCAATACCGCCAAAAGGTGTCTCGCTCTCCCATTGAGTAAAAGCCAGAATTGGTATCTTCAACATACCCATACAAATACAGATAGGTACACCTTTAATACTTAAAATGGTATGTTCCAAAATATACCAGTCCATTTAAAGATTTAGGGATATTATACTTAAAATGGTATGTTCCAAAATATACCAGTCCATTTAAAGATTTAGGGATATTATATTTAAAATGATATGTCCCAAAATGATCCAGTCCATTTTACAATAGGGATGTCTTACTTAAAAACAGTTCAATCCATTTTCTTTTGATCAGTCTATCAGCCAGTGATTAGTTAACAAAAAGAAAGTAAGAGTTTGGTCACTATTTAGTTTGTATTGAACAATGTTCCTATATATTACAGAAAAAATGTAGACTTGTGTTTACTTTTAAATTGTGTATTTTTTTTTCTGAGATCTGTTGAACTATCACATCTAAAGTGAATTAATATCAATGATCTATTCTGAACAGTTTTAAAATGCACAAATTATTTTATTAATAAAACAAATGTGCAGATTTGTTTTAGACATTAAAGCGTCTCAATTTAAGTACACATGGCATTAGTGCACTTTGAAAAAAGGTACATTGTTTTGTTTTATTTGGCCTAATTATTGAATTTGAAAAACAATGATACTATCAACTATCCCATTTTGTGCATGTTTTGACTGTGACCTCAGAAATGTTTGAATGAGAATAAAAAAATATTCCTAAAATTTGCATATATCTTATCAAAACCTACTGTTATCATTAAAACAATTTAGGTTTTATAAAATATATGTAAATTTCAGGAATAATTTTGCTACGTCATAGAGTACATGCACCACCCAAAAATTATGTTTTGCTGGTGAATATGTAAAAAGATACTTTCTAGGTAAATATTTTTTTGGGCAACAGTTGTTTACTTTATTATTTCTTCTCGTTTCTCATAAAACAGGGAAGTCCATATTAAATTGGGTTAATCCATAAATATTTTTGAACGGGGACATCTTACTTAAAATGGTATGTTCCAAATAATTCAGTCCATTTAAAAATCTAGGGACATTATACTTGAAATGGTATGTCCCAAAATAATTCATGCATCGATCAGTCCATTTAAAAATCTAGGGACATCTTACTTAAATTGGTATATCCGAAAATAACAAGTCCATTTTCCAATAGGGATGTCTTACTAGAGAAAAACGTTCATTCTATTTTCATTTTGTAATTAAATACTTTTGTTTTATAGTAATCCTTCTATCAGCCAGTGATTAATTATAGATTTATAGAAAGAAATAAAAAGCACTATAAAGTGTTTGATTACTTTTTAGTTTATATTGAACGATTTTCCTTGATAAAACAGATTTGTGTTTTGACACTTTTAAATACTTAATAGTTTTTTTTTCTTTCTGAGATCCATTAAAAATATTGAAAGCAACACGTTTAATAATTTCTTGCGTCTGAAGCGCTTTTCTGGATTTACCTTCATCAGGAACGCTCAAAGCCAAACATTTGAAATCCCAAGATAGATAAGTACTGAAAATGGTTGAAGAGCTATATGTCAATAATACCTAAAATAAATAGCCAAATTCATCTAAAGCCAACTTTGCATTTATACAAATTTTATATCATTGATTTATACATCTCTGCTGAAAAAATTTTCAATTGAAGATATTATTTAAGAATGTACCAAAAAATGTGTTATGTATTTTGATATTAAATTTTCTCTGACAATTTAAGTACAAGAACTACACATGACACCCATGGGGCAGGCACTTTGAAAATAGATTTTCTACTTGTGTCATAAATTTTGATATTTATTAAAAATTAAAATATCTGAAGTATACATTATTACTCTCAAGATAATATCAGTGTAATTTTGGGGTATGATACATCTGAAATTATCTTTTGAAGACCAGTGTCAAAAATGTTTATTTAAAAACCCTTCTTTTTATGCCCCACCTACGATAGTAGAGGGGCATTATGTTTTCTGGTCTGTGGCTCTGTTCGTCCGTCCGTCTGTGGTTCCGTTCGTCCGTCCAGGTTAAAGTTTTTGGTCAAGGCAGGGATGATTCCAGGTGTTTTCAAATGGGTCCCTTGACTATCAAAATTGGGAATTTTCATGCGATTGGGAATTTTTTTCCGGCATAAAATCTATGATGAAATAACACTATTTTCCTGTAAAAACGGAAAATGTATCAAGTTTTACCTATATATACATTGACTGCTGTAAGAAGTTGTAACATTTTGAATAATCCGGATGGAGCTACTGATTATCAAATACTAGTATATAAATATATCATGATTACCAGATCGCTTGACATTCTGATATTGGATTGGGACGAGTGAAAACTAAAGTTGTTACATGTACATGAAGTTTATTGTACTTCTTTTAGTAGTTTGCATCTTAGCTATGGTAACCTTTTTACATATAACAAATAAAAAAATCCATTGGGTAATTTTAAACAACTAGTCATCTTTATAAATTGACATTGCTTGAAATTAATTTCAAATTGGACTATAGCACATAAGTTCTGTTGAGTTCACGAAAGCATTTACAATGGTTTAAGTATTATTTTTGTAAGATATTTTTTGCAATTTTGTTGCTGATATAATTATATGGAAGGTTGTCATAGTTTTACCCTAGGTGTAACCCTAAGGAACAATAAAATTTAAACATTGAACCATGATAATTTGTTTTCAAATTTAAATTGTTTGGATAATTTCCACTATTCATATCAAACTGAAAAATGTTAAACAATGAATTTAAGGTAACTGGTTACAAATCGATTCTTCTCTCAGGTCCAAAGTTTTTAAAAGCATCAACAATTCCCTCCCAAGACTTATCTGGCAATGATATAAAACTAGAGTGATTTAATCTCAATAACTGATCAAGAGTTTTGTTGGACAATCTAGTTCTAAGGGATGTTTTAATGATCTTCAGCTGGCTGAAGCATCTCTCTACACAAGCTGTACTTAAGGGTATCACTTGTGACAGCAAGTACACCTGGTATAAGTTTTCATAGATTCCCTTAAGAACTGGTTCTTTTTGAAAATGTTGCAGAATGTCCCTTGCTACTTCAAATTTATTAGTTTCCGATTCCCTCATTTGCTTTAAAGCAAACATCTGGTGTTTAAAACTGTTAAATTCTGCCACAAGTTTTGGTCCATCAATAATTGGAGTTCCCGTTTTTTTGTGCCTTTTGTAAGTGTCCTCTAAAGCAGTTCCATAGTGATTAGATAAGACGGAGATATCTGCTTCCCCATAACCCAGTAGGTCTTCAATATTATCAGGCAGATTTCGTGGATCCAAGACCCCAAAAGCCTGAAGCACAGGTTCAACTTGCATTGCCTCTTTAATTTCATTAATCAAGTCATTAATAAGAGGCTTAAGAGTACGATTCATGAAAACGTCCATGTCAAATTTGTCCATGTCTGTCAGGTTTCTTAATCGTCGTCCTAACGAGTTTCTCTCTGCAATTACCTCAAAAAATGAATCTATTTTACTAAAGTATTCCAGCGATTTTCCAGAATCTTTGACAAGAGAATCGACTATAGATTGCAAGGCATTTATAGTGCTTTCAACATAAACTGGTAATTTGGTAAAGTTAACGTCACTGCTTTGAAATATCAGACTAAGTTTCTTTGTGACGCTAAGAATGTCGCATAAAATTACAATCATAGTTATTATTTCCGGTTTTAATAAAATTGTTCGAACACCAAAAACCTGTGGATCTTTCGATTTAGTATTAATTTGATCCAACGCATCAATATATGATTCAAAGCGAAGAAAAATGCGGACACATGCATCTTTGTGTGTTAACCATCTTGTAACCGAAGGCTTAATGGGTTCTAGGACCTTTTCACCTTTAACTTCCTGGATGTTTCTTAGCACATTGTCCTTCTGCGCACTATACTCAAAAAGTTTTGCAAAAGAAACGAGACATGCATCGGTTTCTTGTAAAATTGAGTAGTCCTTCATTACATGTTTGAAACAAAGTGCAAGTTTATGATTCCTACAATTAACATAAATAGAGTATACCGATTGGTGACGAAACAACCTTTGAACACCCTTAACAGAACCAGACATGGTATTACACCCGTCAAAAGCAACAAACATAACTTTTTCTATATCAATTCCTTTGGCTAAAAGAAATTCAGAAATAGTGCCCATTAAGCCTTCAGCCGTTATATTTTCAACGTTCACGATACCTAAGAAATGTTCAGTTGAGCCTTGGAAAGGGAATTTTCCAAATATTGCAAATTGCTCTAAATTTCCCTCATCACAAGTTTCATCTGCTAATATTGCAATGCAAGTTTGATTTCGTGCTGTTTCAAGTATATCAATTTCTAGTTTATTACTTATGCATGTTAAAAGCTGATCGACACTTCCAGCAGAAAGATAAGTTGCGTCAGCAGAACATGTATCTAAATATTCCTTAAAAGGATTAACGCTCAATTCTTCAGCCAAAAATCTAACTAGATCTTCCAAGTTATCTGTATGGGCCCATTTTTTTCTTACTATGAAATATAATGTTTTTATAAAGTTTTTTTATGTAGTCGCGGTTTCTTAACGTTTTTTGTTCTAATGTTTTCGATGCACCACTCTTTATTTGTTGTAATACAGTACCCTTATGTTTCGTACTCATATACCCCAGCTGTTTGTCAAGTGCTGATTTATGCCGATTAGAGTTGCCATGTTTGTCTAATTTGCGCTTAGGGTGGCCTCCACCTGAAGCCCAGTTGACTGCCAAATCAACAAAGGGAGTTTCATTAGAATTGTTAGATACTGCGGAGGAGTATTTTACACCAAAAGTTTCACATATTTTGCACAGATATCCGCCTTTTGAGAAATTATAGTAAAGCCACGGATAAGTCATACTATACTTTTTACTCAGTTCAAAAAGTCTGACTTCTTTCTCATCTGAATCTTGCATAATTGGCAATGAAGTATTAGGTGTAGAATTATAATCTGTATTGTGACTGTCATTTTTAGCACTCGGTGCTCTTAATCTTATTATAGTTTCAGTATTTTGAGCAGTTTCAGTATTTTGAGCAATTTCAGTTATTACAGTTTCAGTATTTTGAGCAGTTTCAACTATTATAGTTTCAGTATTTTGAGCAGATTCAGCTATTATAGTTTCAGTATTTTGAACAGTTTTATCTATAATAGTTTCAGTATATTGCGCAATTTCAGCTATTACAGTTTCAGTATTTTGAGCAACTTCAAGATCTTTATTAGAAGAGTTAGACAAGGAATTTGTGCTAGTAGAGCAGACAGTATCATCATCATTATTATTGTCATTACTTATTGATGTTTTTTCAGTTTGTACTGCAGCTGCTTTACGGAAAATATCAGTTATTTTTAAATTTCCGTCCCCATCTCTTTTTCTGAGTTTTTTATTGTAATATTTTGAATTGTGACTTGCCATCACGACTCTGAAAGATAGAATATGAAAACCCAAGTTAAATTTAAGGAAATTCAACGTAAAAATAATTTTACTTAAACCTTTTTTACAAAACCTTTTTTACAAAGTTAACAAGTGTTTTGACAAAAGAATGGACAAATAGACAGACCCACTCACTTCTAAACGTTTCCCAGACACTTTCTTACTCTTAAGCGCAATTATATTTTAGCTATGTTTTCGACAATATTCTGGTCTCAAAGCAAAAAAAAAATAGATTCTTTGTAATTTTTATGTTTTAGGAATAACAAAAAGACCAATATGTAGGATAAAGCAAAAACTGTAATTCTTATAATCATTAATGCCGGATCTGTCAGTTCTTGTTTAATAAATGACTTTGTTGATTTTTTTTATGACTGAATTTTAATATTGACTGTGTAGTATTATAATTTAAGTCTTGTATATTAAGTCGGCACTAGGTACCGTCTTGACCTTGTTTTATGGTATTATTGGTTCTCTCATTGTTGAAGACCCTCAAGTGGCTATCAAGATAAAAACAGAAATAAAAACCCTGACCGGCTATTGCTATTTTTATTTTGTCTATCATGTATTGACTTTATGTGCAATTTAAGTCCCGTGTACGTTTACTTCAAATTATTTTCCACTAATGGGTCTGAACACAACTTAATTAAAGTTTAGCCCTACAATATAAAAGGTCGTATCTAGATTTCATCTAGACTAAAAAAGAAAGAGTAAATTCTGTATTTATTTAATATTTATTAACTTTTATTCTCCATGAAGAAACAATATTTTTTTCTGTGCCCAATAGCATTGTATCTTCTTAAAATACTAACCCGAACCTCAACCCCAAAACATTGAGTTGAGGTTTTTTTATCCTTCATTGATTTGTTTATGTCGTCCTTTATTCTAAAATGCCTAGACAGTCGGACTTTTGACAGAAATACTTACTTTATATTTTTTATAAATATATTTTATAACGAGTTCTGTTAATCGATCTGCTTTTACGATAGTCCGAGATTACTCTGACGTCCAACGGCTGTTTAGCCAGACAAGCTGGTCACACGGCCCAGCATGTCTGGCTAAACAACCGTTGGACGTCAGAGTAATATCGGACTACTTTTACGAGATCGGCGCACATTAAATTTATCAAAGGTATTGTCAAAATTAATAAGTTTTGCTCCCTGCCAAGGTCTGCTTTTATGAGACCTATTTTGGCAAAAAGCATCTGTAATCGACCTGCTGGGCGATCTGCTTTTACGAGATCGAATACTCCCATGTATCATTTTTTTGTCAAATTTATAAAATTACGAGACCAAAGGTATTGAAAGACTTCTCTTAAACTTTTGAAAGAAAACTTACAACAATATGCTCACTTACCTTATCTTAACAATCTTCCGTTGACATTATTCTTATTCGGATTTTAACACGCTTTGACGAGAAATGCGGGAAAATTGTTATTGCCTAAGTCGAAAACGGAAAAATTTCCGGAAATGATTTTTTTTTTTTTTTTTTTTTTGAATTGGGAATTTATTTTCACCCATTTTTTTCGGGGCCGCTATAGGAATCGAGGGCCGCTAAGCGGCCCTAAACTATATAGTAGAATCATCCCTGCAAGGTAGTTTTTGATGAAGCTGGAGTCCAATCAACTTGAAACTTAGTACACTTGTTGCTTATGAGATGATCTTTCTAATTTTTAAGCCAAATTAGACTTTTGACCCCAATTTCACGGTCCACTGAACATAGAAAATGAAAGTGGGAGTTTCAGGTTAAAGTTTTTGGTCAAGGTAGTTTTTGATGAAGCTGAAGTCCAATCAACTTGAAACTTAGTACACTTGTTGCTTATGATATGATCTTTCTAATTTTAATGCCAAATTAGATAATTACCCAATTTCATGGTCCACGGAACATGGAAAAGGATAGTGCAAGTGGGGCATCCGTGTACTTTGGACACATTCTTGTTTTATTTTTAAAGATAAGCAAATCAAATAAACATAGGGATAATGATTTAACAGTATAAATGTTTAAAGTACATATTGTTTATAAGCTGGTATGGAGACTTAGCAATCCACAAAATCATATATTTCATCAAAATATGTATTTTTTTCAAATTCACAAAATAAATAAATCTATAGTTATGGTTAATGTTGAAACAGTTTATTTTTTTTTCTTTCAGATACTTGGTATTCTTCGATGATGGATATGCTCAATATTCTTCTAAAGAAGAAATTCACAAAGTTGTTGATCAAAGTATGTATATAAAATATTTTTGAGTGTTGGAATCAGAATTTCCTATAAATGGTGGTCTGAAGGTTTTGACCACAATAATTTTGCAAAGGTTCGACACAATTTTGGTATTATGCAATAGAAATAATAGTGAGAACCATTCTCTTCAAGAACCATCATGGAAAATATTTGTGAAACTCTGTGGAATAAGGTGTTTTACTCATTTATGTATATATGAACTACTGACTTTCAAAAACAGTCATATGTTATATGATTGATTTTGAATGATTTTGATTTTTGGAGTTTAACGCCACTTTTAAGCACCACATTTACCGGTAGGCTGTTTCATCTCAGTGAGTTTTTATTGGTGGCGGAAGGTGGAGTGCCTTGAGAAAACCACATACCTGTGATAGGAAAACTAACAATCTTAGTCCATTAAGATTGGAGTCTTATGGAGCTGCACAAGTGGGGTTAGAACTCCAACCTCAGTGTTGACTTGCTAGTGATTACAGTCATAACTACTTAGACCACTCGGCCACTGAGGCCCCGTTATATGATTGATAAGATTTTCATAAAAGTTGAGTACTGTAATTTCAGAAATTATTTCATGCATTTGTTTTTTGTGAATTTTATCAAACTTATGCTAAACATTAATATCAGCAATGTCTTGGACAAGTTCTATAATGGTGGACAATCCATTTTTTTTTTAAGAGTTATGCCCCTTGGAAATATTAGAGAAGTGCAACGCAGAGCACATTGGAACTTTTTCTATTATTAATTTTGTTTAAATATATTTATTTATAGTGGATTGGGAAACAAGTTTTTCAACTTATATTAATCCCTTTCCAATTTGCGGGTGCGAGTGCTGCCTTGTAGCGTCATTAGCCTACTCTTTTTCAAAACCCTATTAATTTCATATAAGAATGTGTTACTAAATGTGTTTATGAAGGACTATAGAAACAATAAACTTTGAGATAAAATAAACTGTAGGTGAATTATTTTTTGTATTTTAGGTATTAACGTATGGGAAGATGTGCATCAAGATTCTCAAGAATTTATCAAAGAATATCTCAAGCAGTATCCTGAGGTATCAGACTTTTTAAGGATAATGATCATAAAAATGATAACTATTTTAAGTTGTTTGAAAAAAAATATACAAATACTTTAAATGTAAAAACAAAAATTTCGATTTAGAGACTACATGTACAGCAGCAATAAGAATCGCAGATTTTTTTAATCAAGTCAATTATGATTTACATGTGTTCGTTTCTGTTGTGTTGTAGTTCTCCTCTTATATTTGATGTGTTTCCCTCAGTTTTAGTTTGTAACCCGGATTTTTTTTTTTTTTCACAATCGATTTATGAATTTCGAACAGCAGTATACTACTATTGCCTTTATTTATTACTTTGTGATCTGCTCAATTATTACACAATAAACCATTAGACAGAATAAAGATGCTACAATATGTTTTTGGCACAAAATTAGCCTATCTTTTTAAAAAAGAAGCAGCTGAGCTTCTTTCCCATGTAAGTTTTAAAGAGAAGGTTCTTTTTGTTGAAAAGGTGACCCATATTTGTTTCATTTGCCCATATAAAGGTCAGAAAAGCCATATTGGATGCAATACAAAATTCGTTTTGCTCTTTGTGCATGATTGTATTAGATTCTAAATATTTTGTGTATTTATGCCCCACCTACGATAGTAGAGGGGCATTATGTTTTCTGGTCTGTGCCTCCGTTCGTCCGTCCGTCCGTCCGTCTGTGCCTCCGTTCGTCCGTCCGCTTCAGGTTAAAGTTTTTGAAATATTAACTTGTTTTATTTGAATATCTACTAATCAATTATCAAGGTTTATAACAATATATGACCATGATGACTACTATCAAAGGGAAGTGTAAATTACAGGATGTTTATTAAAAAATTATTTTGCAAAATTTCAGCGACCCATGGTTAGACTGCACAAAGGACAACAAGTTAAAACAGAGTGGAATGGGAAATGGTATGTCATTAGGTCAAAGTTCAGGTTATAGACATAATGTTGATTCATTATTATTCGTATGATACTAATTTTCTTGATTTCATGGGGATAAGTTTAACCAAGAATTATGGGGAGATAACTCTGTAAAATCAGCTAAATGTTTTTATTTTCAATAGGATTGTATACACATGTACACTTTGACAAAATAATTTTTTTCCTCATTCTACAATTATTAATAACCATAAAAATTAATAAATTTGCAGTATCAGAACATAATCTAGACCCAGAAACATGTAATATAGGGTTATTGCATGAATATTGGGGAATATTGTCCCGAGTAGAATTTTATATTGCACGATCTTGCGAGTGCAATATATGTTCTACGAGGGACAATATTCCCCAATATTCATGCAATAACCCTTCTATTGTATAGTATAGTATAGTCCACCATTATAGAACTTGTCCAAGACATTGCTGATATTAATGTTTAGCATAAGTTTGATAAAATTCACAAAAAACAAATGCATGCAATAATTTCTGAAATTACAGTACTCAACTTTTATGAAAATCTTATCAATCATATAACGGGGCCTCAGTGGCCGAGTGGTCTAAGTAGTTATGACTGTAATCACTAGCAAGTCAACACTGAGGTTGGAGTTCTAACCCCACTTGTGCAGCTCCATAAGACTCCAATCTTAATGGACTAAGATTGTTAGTTTTCCTATCACAGGTATGTGGTTTTCTCAAGGCACTCCACCTTCCGCCACCAATAAAAACTCACTGAGATGAAACAGCCTACCGGTAAATGTGGTGCTTAAAAGTGGCGTTAAACTCCAAAAATCAAAATCATTCAAAATCAATCATATAACATATGACTGTTTTTGAAAGTCAGTAGTTCATATCTACATAATTGAGTAAAACACCTTATTCCACAGAGTTTCACAAATATTTTCCATGATGGTTCTTGAAGAGAATGGTTCTCACTATTATTTCTATTGCATAATACCAAAATTGTGTCGGACCTTTGACAAAATAATTTTTTTCCTCATTCTACAATTATTAATAACCATAAAAATTAATAAATTTGCAGTATCAGAACATAATCTAGACCCAGAAACATGTAATATAGGGTTATTGCATGAATATTGGGGAATATTGTCCCGAGTAGAATTTTATATTGCACGATCTTGCGAGTGCAATATATGTTCTACGAGGGACAATATTCCCCAATATTCATGCAATAACCCTTCTATTGTATAGTAATATAATATTTAAAAGTAAAAATTGGTTTATACTAAGATTTTGTCGTTGATGACGTCATGAATTTTGAAGATTTATTGCACTAGTGCAATATTAGAATTTATTGCATGCTAACTTTTGGTTACTTTCTGTGGGAAATGTTATATTGCTATACAATAAAAATAAATATTGCATAAGCTATTTGCTTTCTATTTTCATCTGAGATTTTTTAACAGATAAATTGTACGATAAGCTATGAATTGTAACGAATATTTTCACAATTTAATGTGTTTCTAGGTGGACAGCAAAAGTTGTTGAAGTGGATGCCAGTCTGGTTAAAATGTTTTTCCTTGCTGACAAAAGAGAAGAACTTATTTACAGAGGATCAACCCGATTGGAACCTCTATATTCAGCACTTGTAAGTTTGAAGTATATTTCTTAGATGAGTCACATATCTTCATTTATCAAAGTACAAAGAAAAATCCTGGAATAAATACCATGAAAACCATACCTGCCAACTTTCACGATTTAGGCGTGTATTACACGATTTTGACCCTTTGTCATGATTGCACGATCGTGATCGTGAAAAACCCTCTAAAACACGATTTTGTGAAAATCTACACGAAAAATATGATGGTTCCTGATTTTGAACTGTGTCCAAAGAAGACATTCGTGTTCAGCCAATCAAATTCTATGTTTCTCATGATCAAATTAATCAGCCAATCAAAAATGTTTTCTCTCAAGATAATTCTAACATCCTAGATTTTGAACTTGTGTTGAATTCCTGTGTTTTTTAAAATCGTGAACATGGCAAATGTTTTTTCACCTGCAAGGAAGTTCTTACACAGAATAAGAATAAAAGCATGGCTGATTGACAAACTTCAATGATGCAGTACTACCATAAAGCTAATAAATAGTAGTTTATTCACTAATTTATTGATATTACACTTGTTGTAACAAATGTTATTTATGTATTTAATTAAAATACCAAATCATTTAATGTACTATTCTTTATTTTTCACATGGACAAAACAAAAAAAAACCAACATGAGGAATCCCTTAAATGAGGGACTTCCCTTCTTCAAGGGTTCATTTTACTTCTGTGAAAAATAAAAATGAAAAATGTAGATTTTTATTTAATTAACTTAGAAATGGGAAATTCTGACATTATATTTAGAACTACTTTTCTAAATGTAGGGTCCAATTATTTTGAAAAATAAAGAAGATATACATGATATATTAGGCCAAGAACATACCAAAATTCTTGGACATGTGTTTACCATATTATACCAGATAGATCATAAGATGTATAATTCTTTTGGAAAAGTTTATTCAAGTAATATGAATATGTGCTTATTTTTTACTTAAAAAGTGGTTTTTAATGTCCTTACATTGAGGGGATACCCCTAGGTGTTGTTCCCAACCTGATAAAGTCTTTCTTTGTGCATAATTTTAAATTGGAAAAGTCAACAATTATTTAATATCCTTACACACGAAATTAATTCCTGGTCTTGCAGCTACATGTTCATCTTTTCTACTGATATATAAAAACTAGAATCGTGCAAATAAACTTGATAAAAAGGCATGTAAGCTCATCTTACAAATATGACACTTTTTCTAGACCACAAAACTGCACACGCAAAACAGTCGTCGCAAAGAATTATAACCTTTGAAATTGTTGTCGCGCACTAAAACCCCCATGGGCACTTTCAAATTTTGGCAGGTATGTGAAAACTAGAAAAACCCTGGAAATTTGATTCAGTGGTTCAACTTCTAAAAATGAAAAAACTTGTTGAGTGCTTGGAAAACCCCTCAAATTTCCTACCTGTGAAATTAGATTCATTTTATTTAACAGGCAAATTGGTAAATCATTGCAACCAATGTAATAAATAAGCTGTGTCTGATAGTAAGTCACTGTTTCAGAATCTAAAGAATCATGGGTAATTTCATTGTTCGTACCCCAAAATGAAAATAACGTCACGTCATTGATTAAATTTCCATTGTTTATTACATTTCTTACCAGTCACGACGTTTTTGTGTACACTTTTGAAAATATTACCCAGGATGCATTAGATTCTGAAACGGCGAATTGAAATCAACCTTATCCAAATGAATATTAATAATTCTGTTAATATTAAAAAGAAAATGTGGTATGATTGCCATTAAGACAACTCTTCACAACAGACCAAATGACACAAAAAGTAACAATTGTAGGCAGGGTTTCCGCTGGCGGTCGCCATTTTCGCAATTTGCGAAAAAATAATAATTATGGCGATAAAAATTCGTCATTTGCGAAAGAATTTGGCGAAAGAAATATATATAACGATTTATTTTCCTCCATCTTGTTTATTTACTTATTTTTCGAGTTTCTCGGAATTTACCCGATCAGACAATACTCGGAATTAACCTTGACCTCATTAAGATTTGGTCAGAAAATCAATGATCAGCTGATTGCATTTTATAGCTATCGACAACAAAGGACTAATTAATAAAGGTGTTGATTGAATTGTTTGACAAAATGATATGGTTAAATGGCTTCCGCTAATTGTCACATACAGAATTCTTTACCTCTGTGCTACGCACGTGTTTGAAGCAATCTTTTGACGTCTCCTCATCTTTTAAAGATAGTTTAGAAAAGAAAGCTGTTGTAACGAAAAATATTCAAAAGCATGAAAAATCTCCGATTTAAAACTTTAATTATCCTCGACTTTAATATAGGTAATTGATTAGGGAGACTACTTTAAATTCGTTTGAGTAACACACGTGTTTCAAACATAGTTTTACATTTCCAATGGTCAAGAAAGGAAAACTGTTCTCATGAAGAAATCCATCCAAAAGGTTGGGAACCACCTCTCGAATAAGAGTAACCCATCAATGTAATGACTACACATGAAATGAGGGATCAATTTCATGTGATAAAAGCTTTTGTTTTGTTGTAAAAACCACTTCTTTGTACAAAAGGGCACATCAGTATTTATCTTTTAAAGAAACTTTCCCTACAAACTATACTGGTATTATATGATCAAAACATGTCCATTAATTTGGTTATATTCCAAGACTTATATCTTCTTTATTATTAAGAGTATAGTGGCCCCCTCATTTAGAAAAGTTGTTTAAAATACAATGAATATTTTCCCTTTTAAGTAAAAAAAATCTGTTGTTTAAAAGTAAATGTTTAGTATTTATTTATTAAAATGTAGACTCTTAAATAAGTTTGAAAGAATTATCATAGACACAATGGGGCAAAATCATCTTATATAAGGGAGGGGGAGATAGAAAACAGGTAAATTTTAAACGAAAAATAAATTTATGTTACTTGGCGAAAAAAATAATAAAATGGCGAAAAATATATTGTTTTGGCGAAAGAGGTGGCGAAAAAAATAATTGACCCAGGGGAAACCCTGATTGTAGGTCAATGTATGGCCTTCAACAATGAGCAAAGCCCATACCACATAGTCAGCTATAAAACACCCTGAAATGGCAATTACAAAACAATCAGAACAAGAAAACTAAGGGCCTCATTTATGTACAAACAAATGAATGATAAACAAAAATGCAACACAGCAACAAAAGACAACCACTGAATTACAGGCTCCTGACTGTAATCAGGCACATACATAAAGAATGTATTTGGGTAAAACAAATTTCTATTGAAAGTCTGTCACTGTTTAAAACTTGAGTTGATATATATAAGACAAGTCTGTTGCCAGGAATTTGCAAGGAGCGAGAGGAGGGTAATAGCAACTCGCATATTAAACAAAATCTTAACTTTAATAGTCACATTTTAAACAAAACATTGACTTTAATAGTGCTTATTTGTTTTCAAAGGAGGGTTCGTATGAACCCCTCGAACCACCCTGGCTACAGGCTTGTACTAACCCCTACAAAACACATCAAAATTCACCTTTTTCTTTCTTCTTAGAATGTTCCCAAAAACTATCAAAGTCTTATACATGTAAATGCCTACATGTACTTGTATGCCGTCTTAACTTTCCGATGCAGCTCAAATATTTGCAAATTTGTATCTTCACAGGCTAATCAGGAACAAACTAAAATGACCGGGAAAGTAAAGAGACATAACTTAGATAGTTCTAAACAGAAAGCCGTGGTGGAGTACACCAGAGGGCAGTCTAGTGATAATACTAATGAGGAAGGTTCAGGTATATGTTCTTGAGTTAATTTCTGTTTCAAATTATGATTTTAAAATCAAAACATAATTAACTATCGAAGTGTGTACTAAGAACATAAAATTCTTGAAGAATGGACAAAAATAGGAGAATAGCTATTTCAAGTTCTGTAAAGGCTGCATATGAATACTGTGGATTGATTATTTTCGTGGGTACCAATTTTCTACTGTGGATTCATTTATTTTTGTGGGTACCAATTTTCATGGATAAAGGAAAACTTATATATTGGTGGATATTTAATTTTATGGTTTTGCCAAGGTCTGCATACAAGACTTTAGAAAATTTGTCATTTGTTGAACAATTTATTTCTTGTTTACCTAGGCCTATACCCATGAAATCCAGGAAAATTGGTAACCAAGGAATAATAATGAATCCACAGTAATGCTCTCAAAATTTGTAATGTGAGGTTATATTTCAGATAGCTTGTCTGTGAAAATGTTTGTTGTTGAAAATTTTGAATTTACAGTTATATCCCTTTGGGAAGAAACTTGATATGAAAGATATTAAAAGCATGTTGGTTTATCATTATTTAAGGAATAAAATCATCATTATCATGGATGAAGGTGAACCATGATTTTAAATGTTCAACTGAGTATAAATTTTCTATAGGCTTTAGCAAAACAATAAAATATGATAAAGGAAAGAAGGGGGGAAGGACCTTTATCGGGACTCCGGGATCGGGTGTTTTTAAGCTCGGGATTTCGGGATCCGGGAATTCTTTTTTTCAAATTTTGGGATCCGGGATTTAACTTTATTCAAATTCGGGACCTCAGGATTTCGTGTTTTTAAGCCTGGGATTTCGGGATCAGGACCCCCTTCTACCCCCCTCAGGAAAGGAACGAAATAATTTGATTCCCATGAAATAAATAAATTCATACACACAATGGACTGCCACTTAAAATGATAAAGGTTTTCTTGAGATGACCGATGTAGGTATATTACAAAATGCCTTTTTGTTTTGTAGCTCCTATAAAAGTTGAAAGATCACCAAGTCAAGAAGGTATAAAGAAAAGAGCTGTTGCCCGGAAAAGCACTTCAGGTGGATCTAGGACAATGTCCTCATCAGAAGATAGTTCAGGTCCCTGGCAGGCACCTTGGCTGAAAAAGGAACTGCCACAGCAACAGCCTCATCAACAGCCTTATCAACAATCTCTTCAACAGCCGCCGCCACAGAAAAAGAAACCAGAAATTACCCAAATAAAACAAGAAAATAGCTCTGCGGCTAATTTACAGAAATCTACAGGTAAAAATAATGTATGAATGGAATTATATAATAGTTCTTGAAAAGCTCAGTCATTATCACTATCTTAGTCAATACCACTGTCCCGTGGGCAGTCCATATATCACGATAATGACCAGTTTTTTAAGAACTATTATGTTTATTTCATTGAGAAACCATGTTTTAAAAAAGTCTCATATTAAATTCAAAATGCCTTACAGCGAACTTGAGTAGTTGTAGGATTTCTATTGCAAAGAGTGAAGACCAGTCATAGTAATACTTCCATTCATTTTAGCGCAATTTTTCAGTATATAAATACTTAATCAAGTTATCTTTAATTTTATAGTTAACGAAAACATATAATAAACAATTCAACAACTTTTAAATATAATATTAAAAACAGGAACATGTTTTATAAAAGGTACATCTCTCTAAACAGAGAAACCACGCCCCATCGGTCATTAACAGAGAAATCACGCCCCAACGGTCATTATCATACGGAAACCACGCCCCAACGGTCATTATCAGACGGAAACCACGCCCCAACGGTCATTATTAGACGGAAACCACGCCCCAACGGTCATTATCATGTAAAAGTTTGTTAACGACCGGTTTTTCTGTTAATGACCAATGGAATTTATTACTGAAGAATAATGAATGTCATGTGACCCCTTTTAATCCAATAAGAGAATCTTATTCTCAATTGAAATGAAATAAAAATTGATAGATCTTGTTTTCTTACTTTCAAACATTGTTGTCCTTTCTTGGGTTTTCCCTGTTCACCATTATCTTGAGACATTCTCCTATTAACAGGCTTATCTGGATCTGTATCAGTGATAGAATCCACTACAAAGACCAATGTTTTAGTAAAAATAAAAATACTTTATGGAAACTAAGCACTCTGATAAAGTGCAACCTTGTCTGTACAAAAAAATAGAAAATAATAGTGTGAGTTGGCCAATTCAGAATTTCAAGGGAACAGAGTTTTAAATAATTTGTGAATTTTGCAGACTTTATAGCCAGTAGTATAAGCAGTAACAAAGCTGGGAAGGATATGGCCAGTCTATTACAAGAAAGATTGTCCAAAACAGCGGACCCATCTGATGATATTGGTAAGGAACTTATTATAGTGAATATTCCTCATAGTTATGGGAAGTATTGGATTTAAAAATTTATGACAAAAGCTACAAAAGAATTGGATACTTATTTTGGAAAAATTGAACTTAAGAAATTCTATTTTGAACATGTGTGTGTTCACTGCCAACATGTTTCCAATCCTAGCATCCAAAAAATCAGAAAAAGGACAATAAACAGCT
Organism: Mytilus edulis; assembly: GCA_019925275.1. Classification (NCBI taxonomy): domain Eukaryota; kingdom Metazoa; phylum Mollusca; class Bivalvia; order Mytilida; family Mytilidae; genus Mytilus; species Mytilus edulis. Next base: position 44,596,496 of record CM034351.1, read on the forward strand.
AATGTATTTAATAAGATCCCGTCACTTAAGAGACACATTTTTCAGAATTTAAATTTTACGACTGTCACCGTGTAAACCTTACAGGTTATGATTTTTACTTATTTTGATATATAACAAATTCAACTGTATGGATTTTGGGTGTCATTGGAAGTGTTCTTTTGAACAAAATTCCCCCCCCCCCCTTTTTTTTTTGTAAAGCAAATTGAACTCTAAATGCTTTTCATTTTAAAAGCATTACTAAAAAGTAAGCCTAAGAAAAAAATTAGTGCTATCAGTTCTATTTATGTAGACATTTGACCATAACAAAAACATCCTTTAATTTTTAGACACTATTGCATTTGAGAAATATCAATTCTCCACTACAATAAAAAGCAATTATCCTTATATGTTTCATACAAATATACTGATCTTTTATTATTTTTTTCTACAAGAAAGCTTGCGTTTTTTTATATTTTATAAAAGGTTATATATATTACTTAATTTATTATTGTAGAAGAATGCATGGGGGAGAGAGTTGAATCCAAAGTAAATGTTCCCATCCAGAACAGACAGACACAACAAATGGGTAAGTCCTGTATGTTGCACAGAAAGATATTTTTTAATAAAAATAACAGAATGCAATTGGAAATTATATTGCTCTTAGTGAGAAAGGTTTTTAGTGAGGATGAAGTTTAAGTGATTAAAACAAATTGAAAAAAAATAAACGATTATTTGACATTTGTATATTTTCTTTGTGACCAAGACTTTGACTTGCTGTCTATTTTGAAAAAAGTGATTTAATTAAAACTGACTATTTTCTGTAATTTGCAAAGCACCCCTTGAGAGCTGCGAGGGTACAATGAAATCCATCGTTAAATTTTGGTGCAAGATAATTTTATTAGCAGAAGAAAACATTAAAATTGTGAAAAATGCAAGGAAAAATATGTTCTTCTGCATAAAACCTAAACAAATTGTGATGGGAGATAACCCCTTTTTTACCAGAAAGCAGTAATGGTGACAACTGCATGTCTGACAAAATTAGGGGATAAAGATCAAAGTTTACTAGAAATGGTGGTACAATTGGGCAAGTGTTGAAACAAAGATTCTTTTAAATATTGATGGCAGTAAGTCATCTTGGCATTCGCAAAAGTAAATAAGACACATATTGATAACGGTCTATTAGAATTTGAATACTTTTTGGAAAAATTCGTATTTTCTGTTAAAAACAAATTAAGGAAGTACAAAACACGACATTTATACATCATATTACAATATTTCAAACTTTGTATGGTTTCAGAGGAGTTGTGGCTCAATGAAGTCAATCTATTCCTTTAGTAGTATTTTTATGCCCCACCTACGATAGTAGAGGGGCATTATGTTTTCTGTTCTGTGCGTCTGTGTGTCCATTTGTCCGTCTGCTCGTCTGTCTGTCCCGCTTCAGGTTAAAGTTTTTGGTCAAGGTAGTTTTTGATGAAGCTGAAGACCAATGAACTTGAAACTTAGTACACATGTTCCTTATGATATGATGTTTCTAATTTTATAGCCAAATTACACTTTTGACCCCAATTTCAGGGTCCACTGAAAATAGAAAATGAAAGAGCGAGTTTCAGGTTAAAGTTTTTGGTCAAGGTAGTTTTTGATGAAGTTAAAGTTCAATGAACTTGAAACTTATTACACTTATTCCTTATGATATGATCTTTCTAATTTTATAACCAAATTACACTTTCGATCCAAATTTCATGGTCCACTGATATAGAAAATGAAAGTGCAAGTTTCAGGTTAAAGTTTTTGGTCAAGGTAGTTTTTGACGAAGATGAAGTCCAATCAGCTTGAAATTTAGTTCACATATTCCCTATGGTATGATCTTTCTAATTTTAATGCCAAATTAAATTTTTTACCCAATTTCACGGTCCATTGAACATGGAAAATGATAGTTTGAGTGGGGCATCCGTGTACTTTGGACACATTCTTGTTAATATAAATGTAAGTAAGTTTTATGTTTTCCTTCATATTTTAATTCATTGTTTGTTTCATTGAGAAAGAGTATATTAATTTTGAAATTGTGTTTGTTTTATTTGCCTTTAATATTTTACAGATCCACACAGCTGCTGTCATAAGTGTTTGAAAGGTTTAGAAGATGATCCGGTGAAATTCAGGGGAACTAACCCATTACTCATACCACTCTTGTGTGGCTGGGAAAGGTACACTTTTATATTTAATGTTGTGGAAGTGTACAATGGACTGGCTTTGAAAGACTTGCAATACAGTACTGCTTGTATTTCTTCTTCAGTTCTTACTCATAACAAATGACCATTTCAGAAATGGTGTTGCATTATGGGAAATTCGCAATTTCTGATTGTTGCAGACATCATTTACAAGGATTCTGGAACTGTACAAAATAAATATTTTCAAATAAGATGTTGAATTTGTTCTAGTACATGTATAATTTCAAATTCAAGGCTTCATAAATCTTCATAAAGTTATATGAAATTGTTACAATTAGAGGCATTTAGAATACAACTGAAGCTCCTTTTTAAACATCTACCATAGATTTAATTTATTTTCATTGTAACCAATTTTTCGTAGATTGAGGATGTCTGATTTCATCATTTTGCTAAAGTTTGCATACATTCCTATAGAAAATTCGTAACTCGTTTCAAACTGTTAATTATTGGTTCCTCCATCTGTATCCAAGAAATCCACAAAAGCAGGTATCGAACGAAAAATAATGAATCCTCATAAAACACAGTATTTAGAATGGGAGATAATCAAATAAAGAGGGATTTATTTTTTTTTTTTAACTTTTGATTTTAGCTCACCTGGCCCGAAGGGCCAAGTGAGCATTTCCCATCACTTTGCGTCCGGCGTCTGGCTTCGTCCGTCGTTGTCCTGCGTCCATCGTCGTCCGGCGTCGTTAACTTTTACAGAAATCTTCTCCTCTGAAACTACTAGGCCAAATTTAATCATTGGGGTATCTAGTTTAAAAAATGTGTCCGGTGACCCCGCCAACCAACCAAGATGGCCGCCATGGCTAAAAATAGAACATAGAGGTAAAATGCAGTTTTTGGCTTATAACTCAAAAACCAAAGCATTTAGAGCAAATCTGACAGGGGTAAAATTGTTTATCAGGTCAAGATCTATCTGCCCGGAAATTTTCAGATGAATCGGACAACCCGTTGATGGGTTGCTGCCCCTGAATTGGTAATTTTATGGAAATTTTGCTGTTTTTGGTTATTATCTTGAATATTATTATAGATAGAGATAAACTGTAAACAGCAATAATGTTAAGTAAAGTAAGATTTACAAATAAGTCAACATGACCGAAATGGTCAGTTGACCCCTTAAGGAGTTATTGCCCTTTGTAGTCAATTTTTAACCATTTTTGTAAATCTTAGTAATCTTTTACAAAAATCTTCTCCTCTGAAACTACTGGGCTAAATTAATCCAAACTTGGCCACAATCATCTTTGGGGTATGTAGTTTAAAAAATGTGTCCGGTGACCTGGCCATCCAACCAAGATGACCGCCACGGCTAAATATAGAACATAGGGGTAAAATGCAGTTTTTGGCTTATAACTCAAAAATCAAAGCATTTAGAGAAAATCTGACGGAGTGAAATTGTTTATCATGTCAAGATCTATCTGCCCTGAAATTTTCAGATGGATCCGACAACCGGTTGTTGGGTTGCTGCCCCATAATTGGTAATTTTAAGGAAATTTGGACGTTTTTTGTTATTATCTTGAATATTATTATAGGTAGAGATAAACTATAAACAGCAATAATGTACAGCAAAGTAAGACCTAAAAATAAGTCAACATGACCAAAATGGTCAGTTGACCCCATAAGGAGTTATTGTCCTTTATAGTCAATTTTTAACAATTTTCATAGAATTTGTAAATTTTTACTAACATTTTCCACTGAAACTACCGGGCCAAGATCATTATAGATAGAGATAATTGTAAGCAGCAAGAATGTTCAGTAAAGTAAGATGTACAAACACATCACCATCACCAAAACACAATTTTGTCATGAATCCATCTGCTTCCTTTGTTTAATATTCACATATACCAAGGTGAGCGACACAGGCTCTTTAGAGCCTCTAGTTTTATTTCCAACAATTACAACATATACATGGCATACATACAATATACATATGAGATAAATACAATGTCATTTTTATAAATAAATCTTAATTGGAAATATTTTCTATTTTCTATTGAAAAGATAAAAGAGATAAAGAAAAATAAAAAATAAAAAATAAATAAAGAGGGATTTATACATGTAGTTAGAGATGTTCAAGGCTTATGTTCAGGAAAAAAAAGAAGATGTTCAAAGCTTATGTTCAGGAAAAAAGAAGCAGATGTTCAAAGCTTGTGTTCATGAAAAAAGAAGCAGATGTTCAAAGCTTGTGTTCATGGAAAAAGAAGCAGTTGTTCAAAGCTTGTATTCATGAAAAAAGAAGCAGATGTTCAAAGGTTGTGTTCATGAAAAAAGAAGCAAATGTTCAAAGCTTGTGTTCATGGAAAAAGAAGCAGATGTTCAAAGCTTGTGTTCATGAAAAAAGAAGCAGATGTTCAAAGCTTGTGTTCATGACAAAAGAAGCAGATGTTCAAAGCTTGTATTTCTGAAAAAAGAAGCAGATGTTCAAAGCTTGTGTTCATGAAAAAAGAAGCAGATGTTCAAAACTTGTGTTCATGAAAAAAGAAACAATCATGCATAACATCTCATATCTCTGTTTTTATTTATTTGTAGACATGTATGTAAAGTAAAGCCAGGTGGAAGACGCATGGTTGCCTATAGAGCACCCTGTGGCAGACGGCTACGTAACATGCAGGAGTTAGATAAATATCTGGGGTTGACATCCTCTCAGATGACAATTGATCTCTTTTGTTATGATCCTGTATTACATGTTCACACAGAATTTGTTCCTGTAAAGGTATGGGCATATGTTACTAATTGAGGAATTTTGACATTTGAAAATAGAAATAGTTTGAACATTTTTATTACTGTGAATTCCTTTATTTTCGTGGGTACCAATTTTATTGGATTGAGAAAAACCTGTAAATTTGGTTTCTTGATTTTTACAAAAGTTTGCATATAATCATACAGCAAATTTGTAATTCGTTGAACATTTTTATGGATGGTTGCCATTTACCCAGGAAATCCAAGAAATATGGTATCTTACGAATAATAATAAATCCAAAGTCCTCTCCTCATTAACAAATTGTTTGAATTTAATAGGATTGAAATATCTCTTGAAGATATGCATGAAATAAATGTTTACAATTTCCAATGGATTTTTTTTAACTTCAATGATAAAAAATGACAGTGGTTTTCTTTTGGCATTGGTTTACAAAAGAATGCAATAAAAAGAAGAAAAAATATTAACTATGATCCATTGGTCATTATAAATGGGAGATAACTGCATAGTTTGTAATAATTTATTTGATTTTTGTGGGATTTTAGTATAATAGTAAAAGAAGGAAATTGGGTTTCCATCCATGACACAAAATTAATACATTCACACCAAAAAAAAACAAAGACAAAGCAAAGGAACATATTGGATGATTATCTAATGATTGGTGTCTTCAAAGAAAGATTTTGCATAATGTGTTTTATTTAATATGGCTTAATTTAAACTTGATTTTATCTCATAATCTCTCATTCTTCTATTTTCGTAGACATTCTGTGACATCAAAGATCTGTCATATGGGAAGGAAAGTGTTCCTATCCAGTGTGTCAATGGTATAGATAGACAGTATCCCGACTATGTAGAATACTCAAATGTCCGTATCCCAGCTAAGGGAGTTAATCTAAATCTTAATCCAGAATTCATGGCATGCTGTGATTGTACAGACAATTGTAGAGTGAGTAAAATAGACATCTTATTAGTAGAGTATAAATAGACATTTATTAGTAGAGTATAAATAGACATTTATTAGTAGAGTATAACTAAACATTTATTAGTAGAGTATAAATAGACATTTATAAGTTGAGTATAAATAGGTATTTATAAGTTGAGTATAAATAGACATTTATTAGTAGAGTACAAATAGATATTTATTAGTAGAGTATAAATAGACATTTATTAGTAGAGTATAAATAGGTATTTAAGTGCAAGTCTGCCTAAGAATCAGGCAGTGGTGAAATCATGACAAATGAAACCCTGCTTATTATTTTACAATTAAGTTCAGAATCTATGATAGTGCACAAATAAAACATTCATTTCCTTGTCCTATTCTTGAATAGTTATATATAATTTGGTTTACAGGGATTTTCCAACCCTCATATTTGGGTCTGAATTTGGGCCCCTGTCCCAAAGAGAAATATGCTCTTTTTTCCCAACATTCAGCTCTAAAATTCCCAATTGTATATAGACATGGTTTGGAGATTTTGTTAGTATCGTAATGTGGTATTTTGTTTACAAATTTATTGAATCTTGTTCACAATTCATGCGATTATAACTTATTCCATTTAAAATGCAGGTTATTGCACTAATTTTTCAAATTTTTTTAGGGGACATGCAATTTCAAGTTGTATATGGCTGATGCTGTGTGCCATTGATATAAATGAACTAAAATATTTTCCCCAAAACCAACATTTCACAAAATTGTATTTCCAATTGCATGGGCCCTGGGCCACTTCCCCCAAACACTAAGAAAATCACTGGTTTAATTTCACTAGTAATTAATAATTATAGGGAACAAATCTGTAATTTGCTGTCATTCTTACCAAAAGTTATCTAAATATTCCTCGAATTACCAGACACGCAGAAACAAAAGACCTACTATTTCTTACTCAGGATACGGACAACTTCAAAATATAATGGTTTGGGATGCATTTTTGTTTAGCTAATGTTTTGAAATTCTGCTAAAATGCCTGACTCTTTATATACATAGACTAATATTTAACAGTTTTTTTTCTATTTATGTCCCCCCAATCATGTTGAAAGTTGAAAATATGGATATATGTTTTATGTATATATATTTTATAAATAATAATTTTTTGCTTTTTCGATGTAAGAAGTTAATGGCAGTATCTTATTTTCAATATCATAGATTTTTTTGGCATACACAAAACCACTGAGGCGAATCTGTGCCGTTTGAATAATTATACACAATAATCAATAAAATGAGGTATCTTTGTAGGATAAATCTAAATGTGCCTGTCTGAGTCAATAAAATAATGTTTCTTTGTAGGATAAATCTAAATGTGCCTGTCAGCAACTAACTGTAGATGCCACAGCAGTCAGTTCATCTGGGAAACCTAATCCTAATGCTGGTATGGAACACAGACGTCTTAAAGAACCTCTAATAACTGGGTAAGGTTTTATAGCTTACTATTTATCAACTTTTACCTGGTACATATTCAAGTACTGGTTTTTGGCTAATTTCAAATACCGCAAATGTAAAAAAACATAAGTACCCTTTGAAAGTAAATTGATTAAGAATTACATTTTGTGATTAGAAAAGAATTAAAAATAAACACCCATGAACATGCAGTAGCTTACTAAAAAAGATTTTTTTTATTATTTTAATGAAGAACACTTGTGGAACTCATAAGGATCAAAATTATAGCATAGATTCTCATATGAATAAATACTCATTTGGCTGTTGTCTGCTCTATGGTCGGGTTGTTGTCGCTTTGACACATTCCCTAATTCCTTTCTCATCTTCATCTTAATATATTTTTATCCTTTATTAACAAAATCAATGATATCGGATTTCTTAATCAGTTGCTGATTTTACATCGTCATTTCATTGTAAAAAAAACTCTTTTAAGGAGCTTTCACTTTTGATTTTGAATTCTTTCATCATCTCAACAATGGGGGCCCGCGGGTGTAAATCAATTTTTTTTTCAAATCATAGGATTTTGCTATTTTTTTCTATAAATGAACTTAATCATATATTTAAATAAAATTAAAAAATGGGGTCACCGCTCATTTAAGCTCACAATCTGCCTTTCGAAAAAAAGCATGCATTTTTGTTAAGGTACTTTTTTCTGTTGAACTAACAGCAGAAATAGAGGTAATATCGAAATGAAAAAAGAACTCAATTACAGAAATCGCTTAAATTTTACAAGAAAAGTACAGCTTATTTGAAAAAATAATAAATAGTATAGGTCACCTATTCCAATGAGCTAAAAAAAAATTATCTCAATTTTCATGCAAAAAAATGGCATTTTTGCACCAAAGGGAAATAATTTGGAGCTTTTTCAACAATATTCATCTGGGGCCAAAACAAATCAATTTTTTCGGTCGATTTTTGTACTTTATCATAAAGTAACAACTAATAGTGTAATAAATAAAATTTGTAATGAAAAATGAATGTTTAAAATTTTGCTGAAATTTTTGTACCCTCGAGTCTCCTTAACTGAAATCTTAAGATTTCTCATTAGTATGCCCATAGAAACTGTCTTGCCCCTGTATGTTTCTTACCACCAGGAAATTTGATTGACATAGGTTTTACTGTACTAATTTGAATGATAACATTATTATTTCAGGGTGTATGAGTGCAATGCAAGCTGTTCTTGTGATCAACGTTGTATCAATAGAGTAGTACAGAATGGCCTTCAAGTCAGACTTCAAGTATTCAAAACAGAGAAAAAGTAAGAAAATACCTTTTTGATTCAATTTACATCAAAGGTATTTGTATAAAAAATTGGTTTATTCATCTCTGAAACTCTTCCTTTTCCAAATTTTGAAGATATGGCTGTGTTGTTAATAAAAGAACTGTTAAATAAATGTAAGTACATTTTAAATTATACTGATCATCCAGATGATTAATGTTTTTCACTAGACTGCTTGATAATATTAATTGTCACCATGGATATGGATTTTCAGTAGGTAAACCAAGATTAGATCATTATTGAGATTTGTTCACTCATAGGACTTGATTTTTTTTCTCTTTAATTATTAATCTTTTTTTCTCAGGTTCTGTTATAAATGAATTCTGATTAGTATTGAAGAACAGAGTTCAGATGATTAGTTTTTAATAGATGAACTAATATATAGGACTGTACAATTTTTGTCCAATATTACAAATTTTAAAATGGACTCAACTTATGTTGAGATGTACATACAACCTGATATACCTATTAAAAAATGGTCTGGTCTGTTATACATATGGATTAAACCATTTTTGTCCAGATTTACCTGTTAAAAAATATGATACCCTAGTCCTATATTAGGATATCCCATTTGTAACTGAATGTCCCTGTTTTAGAAAAAAATGTTTTGGGTCAAACCATTTACTAAATATTCAAGGGTATATCTGTTTTGTAATGGACTAGACTAATATGAAAAAATACATTTCCAGTTTTTTAATGGACTTGGGTTCTTATAAATTTAAGGGGCATATAATTCACATCAAAAATGAAGACAATGAATAAAAACGTAGATTTACTATTAGAAATTCCCTTCAAGCTTACCTCATCAAAACCTTTTAACAAATTATTGACATGCCATCTGATGTTTAGAAGAAAGACATGATCATGATAATGGCATGTGTTTCTTTTAGCTGCATAGCTGTACAATCAAATATTATATTTTGAACTTTTCCAGAGGATGGGGTCTCCGTTGTTTGGATGACTTGGCAAAAGGAAACTTTATATGTATATATGCAGGTCAGCTGCTAACAGAACAAGGTGCAAATGAGGTTTGTTTTATCTCTTGGTTTACTTAAGACCAAATAAAAATATATGTGTGGTTCCAGTGACCCTACCTTCCGTACTTTTACGTCTCGAAATTAGCCTACTCTAAAGATTTTATTGTCATTTTTCATTAAGCACTGTTAAAGTCAGAATGATGCTCCTATAGACTCAATGTAAAAAAAAACATAAAATAAAAAAAAATCCCTACCTACCTACCCTGACTTTTTTTCAGATGTAACTGGAACCACGCATACTAATTTATTTGGCCTAAGATGTGTGTATGTACTGATGAAATTTTCTATTAATGAAGAGAAAAATGATGTAACGAGGTCTCAGACCAAATACATGTAGCTCTGAAAGATTTTTTGTTAGTTGAATCCATATTAGATATGTGTATCAGCAGAAAACATTCTAACAAATTTTTCCTCTGAAAAAGGTTTCAGAACTGGTCGTACTATGAATCATCTCTAGGCCCTTTCAGAATTGGTCGGACTATGAATCATCTCTAGGCCCTGTTAATTGTGTGCTTTGGCATTCCCCACTTTACACTGTGTTTACTATATTTTTAGCTCACCTGGCCTTGAGCTTTTCTCATCACTTGGCTTCCGGCGTCCTTCGTCCGGCGTCGTCGTCCGTCGTCGTTGTTAACGTTTACAAAAATCTTCTCCTCTGAAACTACTGGGCCAAATTAAACCAAACTTGGCCACAATCATCATTGGGGTATTTAGTTTAAAAAATGTGTCCAGTGACCCGGCCAACCATCCAAGATGGCCGCCATGGCTAAAAATAGAACATAGGGGTAAAATGCAGTTTTTGGCTTATAACTCAAAAACCAAAGCATTTAGAGCAAATCTGACATGGGGTAGAATAGTTAAACAGGTGAAGATCTATCTGCCCTGAAATTTTCAGATGAATCGGATAACCCGTTGTTGGGTTGCTGCCCCTGAATTAGTAATTTTAAGGAAATTTTGCTGTTTTTGGTTATTATCTTGAATATTATTATAGATAGAGATAAACAGTAAACAGCAATAATGTTCAGCAAAGTAAGATTTACAAATAAGTCAACATGACTGAAATGGTCAGTTGACCCCTTTAGGAGTTATTGCCCTTTATAGTCAATTTTTAACCATTTTTCGTAAATCTTAGTAATATTTTACAAAAATCTTCTCCTCTGAAACTACTTGGCCAAATTAATCCAAACTTGGCCACAATCATCTTTTGGGTTAGTAGTTTGAAAAATGTGTCCGGTGACCCGTCCATCAAACCAAGATGGCCGCCATGGCTAAAAATAGAACATGGGGTAAAATGCAGTTTTTGGCTTATAATTTAAACCCAAAGCATTTAGAGCAAATCTGACACGGGGTAAAATTGTTTATCAGTTCAAGATCTATCTGCCCTGAAATTTTCAGATGAATCGGACAACCCGTTGTTGGGTTGCTGGCCCTGAATTAGTAATTTTAAGGAAATTTTGCTCTTTTTGGTTATTATCTTGAATATTATTATAGATAGAGATAAACTATAAACAGCAAAAATGTTCAGCAAAGTAAGATTTACAAATAAGTCAACATGACTGAAATGGTCAGTTGACCCCTTTAGGAATTATTGCCCTTTATAGTCAATTTTTAACCATTTTTCGTAAATCTTAGTAATCTTTTACAAAAATCTTCTCCTCTGAAACTACTTGGCCACAATCATCTTTTGGGTTAGTAGTTTGAAAAATGTGTCCGGTGACCCGGCCATCCAACCAAGATGGCCGCCATGGCTAAAAATAGAACATAGGGTAAAATGCAGTTTTTGGCTTATAACTCAAAACCCAAAGCATTTAGAGCAAATCTGACACGGGGTAAAATTGTTTATCAGGTCAACATTTGTCTGCTCTGAAATTTTTAGATGAATCGGACAACCCGTTGTTGCGTTGCTGACCCTGAATTGTTAGTTTTAAGGAAATTTTGCTGTTTTTGGTCATTATCTTGAATATTATTATTGATAGAGATAAACTGTAAACAACAATAATGTTCAGCAAAGTAAGATTTACAAATAAGTCAACATGACCGAAATGGTCAATTGACCCCCTTAGGAGTTATTGTTCTTTATAGTCAATTTTTTTAAAACAATTTTCATAAAATTTGTAAATTTTTACTAACATTTTCCACTGAAACTAATGGGCCAAGTTCATTATAGATAAAGATAATTTTAAGCAGCAAGAATGTTCAGTAAAGTAAGATGTACAAACACATCACCATCACCAAAACACAATTTTGTCATGAATCTATCTGCTTCCTTTAATATTCACATAGACCAAGGTGAGCGATACAGGCTCTTTAGAGCCTCTAGTTATTTTATTGGCCGCTTATGAGAGAACCTCTTTGGTTTGTTTATGATAAAACATGACAGGATAAAAGGATTTACCAAAATCTTTGAAAGAACAACAGTCACATCATTCATTGACAATCGGCTTCTAGACGTATAAATAAAGGCAAGCAACAACATACAACACATGTATAAAAAAGAAGATGTGGTATGATTGCCAATGAGACAACTATCCACAAAAGACCAAAATGACACAGACATTAACAACTTTAGGTCACCGTACGGCCTTCAGCAATGACCAAAGCCAATACCGCATAGTCAGCTATAAAATGGTCCAGATAGCTTGACTTAGTAGGACAGGAAATTTTCATAGCATGCTTTTATTTGATATATTGTCCAACTATTGACTCAAGGACTAGTTTAATCATTATGATTTCACACCATTCTGCAAACAAATAATGCTATATAACAATGTATTAAGATTTTTAGAAATGTAATTTCTTATTATTTTTGTGTTACCAATATTTTTCACATTTTTCACAATCATAAAATCATTGCAACAATTTCGGAACTGTCAGTTCTTCATTTTGTGTTTTAGGATGGACAACAATTTGGTGATGAATATTTAGCGGAATTAGATTACATAGAAGTTGTAGAGAGACAAAAGGAAGGTTATGAAAGTGAGGCTGACATGGACGAAGGACTTGGTGACGGTAGCGATGAAGAGGAAGATGTTGACGATACTGACGATGAAGGGGCCAATCTATCTCATAATGACACGGACAGGTAAATCATGAAATTCAACAGAATATCTGAATAATGTAAATTCAGAAATTATTGCCAGCATTTATTATTGCTATTTTGTCATTTTAGATTATAACACGATTTTAATTTTTGCGATATCCAGAAAATCCTGTTTGATTCAAAGAAAAAAAATCAAAATGGGAGTTTTAATTATTGCGATAATCACCCTGTCGCATTTTTGACATTCATAAAAACATCGCAATAATTTCTGAATTTACAATACTGTGGATTTATTATAATTAATGGGATTTCAATTTGTTTATGTTTAAACTACACATTCAAATTCTCTATGAAGTGCAAATTTTCTATTGGCTTGGAAAATCAAATATCAACACAAATACAATTGTTCCTCAATCCACAATTAATGAATGGCTGTTATTTATTTTGAATTTATAAGAAGATTATGTTAAATGTGAAGAGTCAAAAATTAGTTTTATGGTTCAATAAATTCAAAATAAATTATTGCCATTATAAATAAATTACTATCAAAAATAAGGCTCAAAGATATATATTAATACAAATAACAACGTTCACAGATGTTTGCGTATGAATACACAACGTTAAAGTGGGCGTGTCTCTATAAAAATTGATAACATTGAAAATAAAGCTAATTCTTTTAACCAATTAGAAGACAGTAAATACACCAAATTTATTTATATATTGGTATACATTAAAAATTAAATGAATCTGTGAAAATTGAAATAAAGAGCTGTGGTATGATTTCCAATGAAACAACTATCCCCCAAAGTTAAAATGATGTGAAAGTAAGAATATAAAAAAGAAGATGTGGTATGATTGCCAATGAGACTACTCTGTGCAATCGTCCAAAATGACACTTAAATTATTCTTGTTATTGACCTGAGAGATAAAAATCTGCCTTCGCATTCCTGTCATCATTTTTACCCAAAATTTTTTATTCTTTACAAATAGGAAAATCCATTGCTGACACATTTTGAATGTTCATTGATTTTCATGTTCTATTTTTAGCGATTTTTCTGGTGATGATTATAAGAACAGTGGACAATCTGGCACAGTTCAAACCACAAGGTAAATTATCCCAAGTCAGGAGCCTCTGGCCTTTGTTAGTCTTGTATTTTAATTTTAGTTTCTTGTGTACAATTTGGAAATTAGTTTGGCGTTCATTATCACTGCACTAGTATATATTTGTTTAGGGGCCAGCTGAAGGACGCCTCCGGGTGTGGGAATTTCTCGCTGCATTGAAGACCTGTTGGTGACCTTCTGCCTGTTGTCTGTTCTATGGTCAGGTTGTTGTCTCTTTGGCACATTCCCCATTTCCATTCTCAATTTTATGTTTTATTATACTATTTACATATCTGTAGGATTTCATATGTGTGCATAATTTACATTTCAGAAATTATGATGAATAACATCATTTATCTTGGGTTTTTTTTCTCCCTTTTTCCAGTTATTTTTCAGTTTTTTCTCAATTTTGACTATTTGTTATAACATATGCAGAGTGTGCTATTGTCCTAATCCAAACATGTATCTTGTCAATAAAGTTCATATCAGGTGAGGCAAACTTAAACCGGATAGGAATTTTATTGACCCAATAAACACTGTTATAAGACAATTGCACACTGTGTAATGAATTTATCGTGATTTTGTTAAATTACAAATTTTTATGTTCAAATTCAAATAATAGAACAATATAAACCAAATATATTGAGATATTTGATCTAAAACTGTGAATAATTAAAAAAATATCAGGACTAGAGAGCAACTCTCAACACCTTTTTTTTATAAGGTCAATTGTATAAGGGAGATAATTCCAATTCACATTATAAAAAATTGTACTGAAATTTATTAGGACAGTATCAGCCAATCTAATTGTGAGAAATTACTCTAAATTAGGATAACTGTATTTGCTTTTACCCTTAACCCACAGAAGATATGTTATGTGGTTTCTGACTCTCCCATACATTTTCCTCAAATATTTCCCATAATCAAAATGGAAATTTTGGTCCTTTGAATTTCTTTAAATAATAGGATTATGTATTTTTATCTCCCTCCCTCTTGGAATAAAACCCTCAGTGAAATTGATTCATTTTATTGATATTACTAAACAAATATGAAAATCAATTTCAAAATATCTATTTGATAAACATGCCTCATAACATTGAGCATTATCTTTTGGTTTGAATATTTGTTTACAATGTTTATTACAAAGAGCGCTATACCATTTTGCTGAAGTTGCAATGAAATTCATGTTTTTCTTTCAGAAAATACCATGGGTAAAATTTTATTGGAAAGGTTAAAATCTGTCTAAACTGAAATTCCATTTTTGTCAAGCCTGCAACTTTTTCTCAGAAAGCGAGACATAGGGATAGCTATATATAGTGATCTGGGGCAGTGGTAGCCCTAAATAATTACTCCAATGCTTAATATTTCTAAAGGTTTAAAACCTGAATGTTATGAAGTTTCAGTCTGTCATGTGTCCATTGTCCTTGACCTCGTTTTTATATGAACTTTGATTTTTTTGCAATGTTAATTTCACTCTTATTATGAGTAAAAGGATAACTATATTTGGTATGTTTGCACTTAGTAGTGTCCTAATGTCTGCTTGATATTTTTTGATTAACCTCAACCTCATTTCATGGATCAGTGAACAAGGTTGAGTTTTCATGGTTTACCTTGTTGAATTGTACATATCATGCCGGACTAAAATTTACTTACTAAGTCCAAGTCTCAGATACCATAACTAATATGTCTACTAGATTTCGACCTCATTTTCGTGGTTCATTGGTCAATATTTGTGTTTTGGTATGTTTTAATACTAATATATATAGCAATAGGTTATCTTTAATTGGTGTATGGGATGTACATGTCTGTCTTGGTTCATCTGACCTTGACCTCATTTTCATGGTTGATTAATCAATGTTAAGTTTTCCTGATTAAGTTTGTTTCTTGGAGGCTATAACCAATGGGTCAACTATATTTAATGCAAGGAATAATTGTAAGATGTACATGTCTGTCTTGCAGGGTTCATCTGACTTTGACCTCATTTTCATGGTTCATTGGTCAATACAAAGTTCTCATTTTTGAGGGGTCTGTTTCCTGTCTACTATAAGCAATAAATCAAATTAATTTGGTGTATGAAAAGAATGTAGTGTGAAAATGTATTTCCAGATTGGTTTGTCTGACCTTGACCTCATTTTATTGGATCATGTTTAATTTGGATTGGATTATTTTTATTGGATCAATTATTTTGATCTGATCGTCAATGATGAGTCTTATGTAGACAAACGACGTGTCTGGCGTATTAGATTATATTCCTGGTACCTTTGATAACTTTAAAAGTTTATGTGATAATTGTAGTAAATCTATGAATATAAACATAAAATGAATGGTCAGTAAAGCAGGCCAGACAAATCAGTGTTTGCACTCTTGTTTTAAACAGGTTTAGATTTTTGATACATGAAAAATTATGAAACTGTTTTGGATTTTGGATATGAAAAATTGGGAATTAGGTAAAGGCAGATGAGACAGGAACCCAACAAAACACAAAGAGATGGAAATTCAGTTTACACAAATTTATCCTTGCTTTTCAAAATTTCTTGTTCAGTTGTCAGCCTTTATTTTTTGTTATATTTTTTTGAAATTGTTCAGTTGTCAGCTTTTATGATTTTGTTATATTGTTTGAACATGTTATTATAACTGTAGGCACTGAATTATATATATTTTGTCAAGTTTTCACACCTGCCAACTATGGATATTCCCCATTAGAGGTTTTGACCTGCATTTTGAAATTATTTATTATACAAACTGAACATCTCAAAACAGACTTCAAAATGAGTTAAAAGCGTAGTTTACCACATTATACTCTGACATTTAAATAGTATTATAAGATAGATTAAAAACACTTATGACAAAAAAAGAAGAACATTGGGTTCTCTTGCACTTAAAATCCCCTTTGAAGATTTGTAAAGTTGTCAGGTATTAATTGTTATAATAAAAAAAAATCCTTTTACTGTAAAAGTAATTCAGCAAAAAATTGAATTGTAAACAACTTCATTTTCAAAACCAATAAAATTTTGATTTTCTATCTTGCATTGAGCAATCAGAAAATGTTGTTCTTATGAATCATTTCAGCAAAAACTAGCTGTGTTTTAGCTATGCTCTAGCTGTGCTTTAGCTGTGCTATTTATAGTTTATGTTTAATAGTTACAACCTACTTTTTACAGAACCAGGAAGTAAGTTTATTGGATGAAATTGCAATGTTAAATCATAATAACATCCTTGCTTACAACTAACTTTAGTATAAGAAGTGAAATTATATTTAGACTTAAAGTATCTACACCATGATCCAAATATTCATCTTACATTTATAATTTTTTGTAAAATTTATGTCAAACTTAGGTTATTTTAACAATGATTAAGGAAAATTCGAGCCTTTCTTTTAAAAAGGTGTGCAGTCAATGCTTTTATAACCCTATAAAATTACTCAAAAAAGTATTCAATACTTATATTTACATGTTTTTGATAGGATTATGAACACGATTTATATCAAGTATTTCTTTTGTTTACCTGTGCGTTTTATTGCAGAATGTGAATCGTCCTGAACATGCATGAAAAATTTGCCACTAGACGTTAAGCAACCAACAATCAATCAATATTGCGGAATCTTTTGTCATCATGATTGTTACATTTCATTTTGAAAGAAGGTTAATTTCAGAATGACGTGAGATTGCTGATAGTCAATCAAAATATAGTATTATAATGAAACATGCACATAATGTAGTTATAAAGTGTTGAAGTTCCAGTACTGATCCCTGCTCACTATACATATGGAATTCAGGCTGGTGGTCCAAATATCTGCTGATAATTGTTCATCTACAACAGAAATTTAATCCAAGGGTTTTTAGTTGCAAATAGGACTACAAATTTCAGTAATATTGAATTACACAGTACATGTACAAGATTGGTAGACTCACACAGATAAATTAAAGAATGACACCTTGGCCAAGAAATGCATGTTGGAAATAATGAATTCACATTGACTCTGTGTTAATACATCTAACCCATCATCAGAAACCAATGATAGCATGGTGTAAACAATACTAACTGAACCTGCATCTATGCCTTCTATCTATGTTATGAAATATTAAAATGGTCTCAAACTCACACATTGCTGTTTTACCCATAAGTACATTTACAATATGGTCACAAAATGCATCTTGTTCAGTTGTGTATAAAACATATTAGAAGAAAAATTATAAAAACAAAAATGAGTTTCATGATTCTGTTCCACATTTCAACTAGGAATTGTTTCAAAAACATATTTTTGATCTCCTTTTAAACTAGATCAGACCATGGAAAAGTAGATGTAAAAAAATGACAGTGTCAACCCATCTTTTGCTTTCAAATATTACGATTTGAACATTCCTGATAAAGATACATTGAGAAAAGCGCTTTGACCTCATGAAATTTATAAAGTGTTGTTTTCAGTTTCTACTAAACACACACAATTATTTTTTAACATATTTGTATTTTGCTAAGGGATTTTGTGATTTATTTTTTTTTAGCTGTGACTATTTACTTTTAACTGTTAGTTCTACAGATAACTCAGAAGCATTTCATGGTTTGAAATAGCTTATTTTATTCATCATTTTAAAAGTGTTTAAGATTTAAAAAATGATTAGTTATTGCTTTTTTCACAGAAGGTCATCAAGAAACAGAACTGACGCGACAGGGAAGCAGTTAGGAAAAATAGTTCTACGAAGAGATTCTTCTAGGTCAGGTGTAAAAGATGAAGAATGGTAATTTTACCATTAAGTATTATTACCATGATTACAGCAGTATATTTTTTTAAGATCTCGCACCCCTGGGGATAAAGTATTAGTCTTAAAAGGACTACACATTTGTTTAAAATACAACAATACTCAGAGTCCATTTAACTATTTTATAGGGAGTTATTCGACATTTACACCAAAATTTGCCAGCAGATTCTTTGCTTTCTAGTTGCACAATTTGTCTTGAATTGCACAGTCAATTAAGAATTTAACTTTGAAGGTGTTTTTGTCATCAAATCTTTACGTGTTTTTGTAAAATTTAATTTAATTTTGATAAAAGTCTATTATAAATATCAAAACTGGGGCTAATTCAAGAAAGGGTGTCACATGACAAAATTATGAGCTGATAGACAAAACTCTGTCAGACTATCAGAAGACTTGTTACTCAAAAATTAAATTATATAGGAAATATAGTTAAATCCTGAAATGTATCTAGAAACGGCAAAATGATTTTTGAACCTCTGTTTAATGCTGATATGTCTAGGAATCAGTAATTGCATGATGTTTTTTACACTCCCAAGCATGACATAGACATTTTAGAAATCCCCCTAATTATTCAAGAGTGGCATTATAATCAGTGTGTAGAATTTATATAACAGTTGTCAAGTATGTTTTGAGATTGTGGTATTTGAGCTGCATCAGATAGAAATCACCCTTATGCATTTGCACATATACATGTACATGTAAAGCCTTTGATATATTTCGAAATATTCCAATATAAAATAAAAGATGAATTTTTATCTGTTTTGTAGGGTTCATTTATCAACTCTATTTTCAAAAAGTGAAATGGTTTGCATAGAGATTTTTCAACTGGTCAATATTTTCTATGTAATTAACTTTGATTTTTTTTTTTCCAATGGAGACATTTCATTTTTTATAGGAGTGTAAAATCAACCCCAGTGAAACAACAGTCTTCGAGTGAAAGTCCAATAATGATTGATGACGATGAAGATGAGTTAGACCAAGATAAGAAAACATCTTCTCAGGCCGCTGAAGTGAAGCAGTCAGCATCTGCTGATTCTATGGGTGACTCTGATTCCCTGCCAGATTTAGATGCAGAACCAGTTGTTCAGGAAACAGAAAAGCAAAGAGAGAAAGAAAAGAAAGTTGGCACCAAAAATATTACTCAAGAAAGGTCAAGACGTATGTATTTTAACAGTCTTCATGCTTTACCACAGGAATAGCAGCACAGACTTGTAAAATTGTTTTTTGGGCTTGTAAAAATAATCTATGGATTAAAGACGCCTGTATTTTCGTAGATATTTGATTTTATGGTTTTGACATGACAAAGTCTGCATTCAAACCTATAGAAAATTTGCAATTCGTTGAATATTTTTTTAATTCATGGTTCAACTATACCCACGAAATCAAAGAAATTTAGTATCTGACAAAAAATAATGAATCCACAGTACATAAATTTATTGTGTGACCTTGACATAGTGTCCTATTGTGTGACCTTGACATAGTGTGCTATTGTGTGACCTTGACATAGTGTCCTATTGTGTGACCTTGACATAGTGTCCTATTGTGTGAGCTTGACATAGTGTCCTATTGTTTGACCTTGACCTAGTGTCCTATTGTGTGAGCTTGACATAGTGTCCTATTGTGTGACCTTGACATAGTGTCCTATTGTGTGACCTTGACATAGTGTCCTATTGACATTTTATTATACAAATTGTACCTTATCTATTTTAGGTGCTACTCTTGCCCCAGATGAACCTAATTTGGAAGACGTTTATCCAGATGAGGAAGGTGTTAAAAGATTTGGTAAGATTTAATATGTCAAGAGCTGTTCCAGGTAGATTTAAACACATCAGGGGATGGGATCTCAAGGCACACAAATTTAAAAATTGTGTGTGGTTTCATTTTCTTTAGAATTGTGTAAGAATTAAAAGTTAAATCTAAATCCTATATTACAGCTGATTGGAGTCCACAAAAGGTGCTTGAATCAACTGATTTTTAAACTGCCCTAATGTCGTGTTTGATATATACATTATAAGAAGATGAATGCCAATGAGACACCTCTTCATTAATATACCAAAGTCACAATTTGTAAAATTGAACCATTATAGGTCAAAGTTCTATGTTAGTTATACCATAAGATAGAAGAATTCTTCAATTTGTTTACAATTAATTTTCATCTGTCATATTTTATAAAATTCCTTTTGTCAACATCACTGTTGAGATAGTTTATATGTTAAATCCTAATTATAAGAATATCAGCAGCTGATAATTTATTGTGTATCAACTAGTGGCAACAAAAGATAGTTTTCAGTGAGAGCATATCATCATTCATCAACCCAACTATCATTGTGTATCAGTTGGGCACTTGATAAGTTATTTCCTGAGGATATGACAGGGGCGGATCTAGCCCTTTTAAAAAGGGGGGGTTCCCAACTCAGAGTAAAGGGGGGGTTCCAGCTATATGCTCCCATTCAAATGCATTGATCGGCCAAAAAAAAGGGGGGGTTCCAACCCCTGGAACCCCCCCTGGATCCGCCAATGCATATTCTACTAAAAAATCAGTGTGAATCCACCAGTAGGCCCCTGGCAATTGATTGGATTTTGTTGGAGAACTAAATATCCTGTAAATATGATCTACAAAACAATCAGTGTGAATCAACCAGTAGATAGATTTGGTGGTTTGAAGAGAAGCAAGAATTTCATTAAAAAAATGCTTAGTTAAGGATCTCCATCATTTTTCAGAATCTATTACTTATGAGCTTGGTTTTTTTTTCATTGGAAATTTGCTTATAATTTTAGCACCCCAAGGGTGACTGGGGTATAGAAATATGGTCACTTGGTCTTCTCCCGACCGGCAGTAAAACGCTTGCTGAAGTGGGGCGTCCGTTTGGCTGTGCAGGATGTATCAAGTTGGCAGTCACGTCCGTCAGAAGGGGACGTTAAATCTGATGCCTTGTGTAAAGAGAGTGCCACGCTCTTTGCATGTTAAGAACCCTTGCAACAACTCTTTGAGGGGTCCGTAGGTGGCCTGTTGCAAGGCAAAATTTCTGTCCCTATCCAATATACCCTTATTTTCCAGTGGCAGTCCAAATTTCCCCGACCATCATCCTAGATGGCCTCTATTACAACAACCTACCTATTGTATTTATTGCGAACTTGTTCTCGTCCTGAATATGCATGAAATATTTGCCACTGGACGTTAAGCAACCAACAATCAATCAATCAATCTTATAATTTTAGCCATGTATTAAATATCAAGAAGAAGATTAATTCAACAACATTATTAATACTACCGGTACATTTTCTATTTATAGCAAGAAGGAGTACTACAGCAAACAAGACTTCTCGGTTTAAGAACCTCCCTGATCCGAGGAAGAAATTAACAAATGTCAGAATGGAGGATGTTACCAAAGAGGAAGAGGAAGAAGGTAAAGTAACAAAAGAAAAATGAATAAAACTGCATTCTGGGAAATTATACCATTTACTGATTTTTCAAGGAAGAATATATACAAAATTGCATTTTTACATTTTTTTTATGCAACTGGATGCAATCCTTGTCATAATTTTTTTATGGAGTCTTCAAGGTTCTTAGGGGAAGGGTGGAAGGACCTTTATCAAGAATTCAGGATTGAGCCTTTTATTTTGTGGAAACTCAGGAATAACCAGTTTATGTTGTATTTTCATAAGAATTTTAAATGTTGCATTTATTATGTTTGGAATTTGGAATGACCCCTTTTAATCCAATCTTACGATAAGTCATATATAATGTCTCATGAAGTATTAACTATTCATAATTCACTTTTTACAAGCATTGATATGGTTGGATAACAAAGGTTTTTCATTCTTTTTTTTTTCAGAAGAACAAGAAGATATGATATCAACTCGTTCTTATTTTCAAGATGGACAAGAATGTTATATTATGGATGCTAAATCAATGGGTAACATAGGAAGATACCTTAATGTAAGTTGTCATTAATAAATATGATTTTTTATCTGACATAACAATTTTTACAGCACTGGGCCGATAAGTCTGCTGGTGGACTATCCCTGGTCCCTGATGGTATCATTAGCTCAGTGGTCAGTACTTCAGTACTGACATGATTCATAACAAGCCTTTTTTAATTGTTGTTTTTAACTAATGCCAGTTATAATTGCTACTTTTGACTACAGTGTATATTTTAAAAAATCAGATGGGACATTTCACAAACGTTTTTCATTTAGTCTTAGTAGATTAAATAATACTGTTTAATTTCTTGTATAAATTGTTTCTCTTTTTAGCTATTTTGGATATTTTATAGCTAATTACTATATTATTTATAAAGATAGTGTCTCATCAGCCAATCTAGGCTGGGTATTTGTCTTTTTTTACTATTGTGCAATGTATATTATATAATCTGTATAAAAATCTGTAGACAAGTATGTGACACTTCAATAAAATAAATTATAATTATATAATTATTATTATAAAAAAGAAGAGGTGGTATGATTGCCAATCAGACAACTCCTCACAAGAGACAAAATGACACAGAAATTAACAACCATAGATCACTGTACGGCCTTCAATAATGAGCAAAACCCATATCATAGT
Organism: Mytilus edulis; assembly: GCA_019925275.1. Classification (NCBI taxonomy): domain Eukaryota; kingdom Metazoa; phylum Mollusca; class Bivalvia; order Mytilida; family Mytilidae; genus Mytilus; species Mytilus edulis. Next base: position 44,619,601 of record CM034351.1, read on the forward strand.
CAGCTATAAAAGGCCCCTAAATTACAAAATTTAATGTAAAACAAATAGTATGTGCTTTTCCTCATTGTTGAACCATTATGTTGATCTGTAATTTTTAACACCTTTTTTGTTTGTTCTTTGGTGGATAGTTTTTACCTCATTGACAATCACATCACATCTTCTTACCGTATTTCTATTCTGAATAATGTTAAGTTTCAATATTATGATATGTGACTTTAGTTTTTGTATCACTTCCATGTGCAATAAACATGGTTGCTGCCACTAAATTGGTAATTTTATGGAAATTTTGCAGCTTTTGGTTATCATCTTCAAGGTGAGCGATTCAGGCTCTTGAGAGCCTCTTGTTTTCTCCAATTCTTACACGATTTATCCCTTTCCTGACACGTTGATTATTTTAATTTAATCAATGTGTGGTTTGTTTGATCGCAGTTCTTCATTGGTCAAAATTTTGATTATGACGTCGAATTTTCTTGCTTTACATAAAAGTGTCATTTTGTCTCTTGTGAGGAGTTGTCTGATTGGCAATCACACCACCTCTTCTTTTTTATAATAATAATAATATAATTATAATTTATTTTATTAAGGTGTCACATACTTGTCTACAGATTTTTATACAGATTATATAATATACATTGCACAATAGTAAATTGCACAATAGTAAATTGCACAATTTCCTATTGGGACGGCATGAAAAAAGGTGACCATGCCTGATGACGTCACATAGAAAGAACACATCTTTTTGCAGATCATTTGAAAAGAAGTATTGAATTTGTCTGCATATTGCTTAAAATCATTAGAGAAACAGATTCCACCACCAAATCTCGTGTAACATGATATTTATCCACTCGACAATTAAATTTTAAATATTTAAATGCTCGAGTGGATAAATATCGTATCACACTTGATGCAGTAGTAGAACCTTTATTTAACTTTATGGCAATAATTGATAAAACAATTATTTATTATCTTCATTTTTTATTTATAGCATAGCTGCACACCAAATGTATTTGTACAGAATATATTTGTTGACACACATGATCTCAGATTCCCCTGGGTCACATTCTGGGCAGGACAGTAAGTATATATTTTAATATAAACTCTTTTTACAAATAGAAATTGCTGTTTCAGTCTAATTATATAATGCATTGTGGGTATTATTTTAAAAATGTACCAAGAATCTTTTGGTTCTGTGAACAATGACCTTAATAGTGGCAAATAAAAACAAATGCAATAAATATATAAACAATGAAATTATCCTCAATGCTTTTAGATCTTGAAACTCCAAATCAAGATTTACTATGGCCACTTTTTGGGGAGGACAGTTAGTATGTTATACAGAGTCAAAAAGCGAGATAAAGGTATGCTTTTTCCGGCGTCAACCCCATCAACAATGTGTTAGTTTGTGATTTGGTCTAGTTTGTGGTGAACCACTAGTGGTAAGTCAAAAGTATTTGGTATGCAGTTGTATTAGCATTGACACTTCTAATTACCATAGAGAGAGTTACGGTTCACTGACTTTGAAATTTTGCTTAGTTTACATGTATTAGTTTGTGTTTAGGTTTGTTTAAAGGGAACTACTTATGAGGGGAGGACAGGGGTAAGGAGACAGGGAGAAAGGGGGTAGGAGAAAGGGGTAGGAGAAAGGAGAGGAAGGCTGGGAGAAAGGAGAAAAAAATAAAATATCTCTCCTTTTAAAAAATTATCTAATATTTCAAGAAAAAATATCTCAAAAGGAGATGTTTTATTCTAATGGGAGAAAGGAGAAGAGGGTTGGGAGAAGGGAGAAGGGTATCCCCTTGTCCTCCCCCTCACTTATGATAAGTCAATTGTATTTTGTAAACAGTTGCATTAGCATTGAAGATACATTAACATATAATTTGGTAATACATGTATACACACAACGTAACTTTTGATAGTATTTTTAGACACTTTATTAGATTATTTTATAATTCTATTACAGATATATACGTGCAGGAACAGAATTGACATGGGACTATAACTATGAAGTTGGCAGTGTGCCAGGAAAAGTTCTTTACTGTTATTGTGGTTCATCAGACTGTCGTGGAAGACTGTTATGAAATTATTTTGTAGTTACAACAAGGGACCAGTTCTTAGGTGTTCAGCTTTATTCTTTAAGTTGGAGTGTTTTCTCAAAGTTTACAAGTAATAACTAATTCTTGTAGTTTGTTTATTTTTATAAAGTAATTGTGAACTAAATGAATTATATGTTGTTGCTAAAATATGATAAGAGAATTAAATTGAAAAGTGAAAAATGAATTTTGAAGCCCTTCTTTAGGATGAGTGATTATCGTATTGTACAAAATAAAGTTATAATTTAAGTTTTAAGATGCAACTGTCTTCTTTAATTTCATGGAGTCAAGTACTTTTAGTTTGGTCTTGTTAAATAAAAAATGGTGATTTCCAATTCACACCATATTTTTCTTCCTTTTTTCTCTCTGACGGTTTATTTTTAAAGTACTGTCGAAAACTATCCAAAAAATCTATTTTTTTTTTTATAGAGGAATGGTGAAAATGTGTTCATATTGCAATTCAAATAATTTATTTGAGAAAGAAATTAAGGAATTTATCTAGTATGTATTTTTTTTTTTTTAAATAACTTGTCATTGCTATATTGACGTATCTTCTACTTAGTCAATTTTATGAATGTAATTACTGTAAAATATTTTCAATGAATTGTGTTTTCAATGTTATGATTATGAATGTGAATGTGTTTGACTGCACTAGAAATCATAAGCGTATTCTGAAAACATATTTACTGTAGTGAAGTTTATAGTCAACAGTGGAGTTATAAGTCTTTAAGACAAATGAAGTGTATTTGTATGACTGTCACGCCCTTAGCAAGTATTTATTTAGAGTTATGTTGGTTATACTTCAATCTGAATTCTTTAATAATATTTTTGGTGTTTTCAAGAGAGGGTAGTTTTCTTTCAAATCCTCACCTTTTTAAGAAAAAAATCGGCTGTAAGTCAGGAATTTTAGAAATTACCACTTTTGGACTTTTGGACAAACCCAATGTCCTTATTTGCATTTTATGGAGAGAAAAAAAACATAGCCCCCCTTTCACATAAAACATTTGTCTGACTACTTATCAATGAACTTTTCAACTATTTAGAATCAGTCACATGACATGAAAGATGAATGTGTGAATGTATTGTTAAACACTGAAGCATTTATTGTTTTTAAGCATTTACAGCAAAATGATTTGAGAGTGCGGGTAAATATCTTTGGCTATCTTGCTTGCTAGCTGAAACGTGAAATCATTATAAAGTTAGATATATTACTCTCTTTGGAGAATATGGAGAAGTCTAGTCCTACAAATTGATAGATTGGTTGTCTGTCATACTTTAAGTCTTCAGCCTTCTCATAAAGAAGGCTATTATATCTAACCTAATAATGACTTCATTGTTCAGATAGCAACCTTTATCTACACACTCAAGTTATTTGACTGTAAATGTTTTAAAAAGATCTGGTATTGATGTATGTACATGATTCATGAGTGTCTGTTTTTCATTAAACATTTAAATATTTTAAATCATGACATGAAAGCCATAATCATTTCTAAATATACATGTGTTCATTTGTTGTTAATTGTATTATATGTTTATGTATATTTGTGCATAAGTCAATTAAATTTTTACAAACAGTCTGTGGAGTATTTATGAATCTTTCTCTTATTCTTAGTCGATCTATCGTTTTCCTTATCTGTTTATTATTGTAATCAACATGTGGTTCTTTGTTGTTAAAATTCAATTATGATGTCAAATTTGCTTGCTTCCTCTGATGCTCTGTAATCCTCGTTTTGACATCATTGCCCATCCTGCAACCATGCCTGACGGTTTTAAATAGGAAGCACATATCTTTTTGCAGATCTTTCAACAAGAATGATAAGTTTGTCAGCAAATCGTCTAAAATATCATAGAATAACAGATTCCACTTACAAATTATGTGCTGTGCAATACAAAAAATATTCACTCTCGATAGTTAAATTTTAGATTATACAACAGTGTACACGCTGAAATGTCTAGCCTTCTATACTAATCATTGATATTATGTTGATAGTCTTAAATATAAAGCTTTATTACAACTGTTACATAAACTCAACATTAACAAAGAAAACGAAACATTGATCAATAAAATGAGGTCAAGGTCAGATGAACCGTGCCAGGCAGACATGAACAGCTAACAATTCTTCAATACAACAAATATAGTTGACCTATTGCTTTTAAATTAAGAAAAACAGACCAAAACACAAACACTTAACACTTAGCAATGAACTGTGAAAATGAGGTCAAGGTCAAATAAAACCTGCGCAACTGACATATAGATCATAAAATATTTCAATACACCATATATAGTTGACCTAATGCATATAGTATTAGAAAAATAGACCAAAACTCAAAAACTTAACTTTAACCACTGAACCATGAAAATGAGGTCAAGATCAGATGACACCGGTCAGCTAGACATGTACACCTTACAATCATTCCATACACCATTTCAGTACTGTCGAAAACTAAATCTAATTTTTTTTTATAGAGGAATGGTGAAAATGTGTTCATATTACAATTCAAATAATTTATTTGAGAAAGAAATTAAGGAATTTATCTAGTATGTATTTTTTTTAAATAACTTGTCATTTCTTGTTTAAAGTGCTATATTGACGTATCTTCTTCTAAGTCAGTTTTATGAATGTAATTACTGTAAAATATTTTCAATGAATTGTGTTTTCAATGTTATGATTATGAATGTGAATGTGTTTGACTGCACTAGAAATCATAAGCGTATTCTGAAAACAAATTTACTGTAGTGAAGTTTGTAGTCAACAGTGGAGTTATAAGTCTTTAAGACAAATGAAGTGTATTTGTATGACTGTCACGTCCTTAGCAAGTATTTGTTTAGAGTTATGATGGTTATACTTCAATCTGAATTCTTTAATAATATTTTTAGTGTTTTCAAGAGAGGGTAGTTTTCTTTCAAATCCTCACCTTTTTAAGAAAAAAATCGGCTGTAAGTCAGGAATTTTAGAAATTACCACTTTTGGACTTTTGGACAAACCCAATGTCCTTATTTGCATTTTATTGAAAAAACATAACCTCCCTTCACATAAAACATTTGTCTGACTACTTATCAATGAATTTTCAACTATTTAGAATCAGTCACATGGCATGAAAGATAAATGTGTGAAAGTATTGTTAAACACTGAAGCATTTATTGTTTTTAAGCATTTACAGCAAAATGATTTGAGTGTGCAGGTAAATATCTTCGGCTATCTTGCTTTCTAGCTGAAATGTGAAATCATTATAAAGTTAGATATATTACTCTCTTTCGGGAGAAGTCTAGTCCTACATATTGATAGATTGGTTGTCTGTCATACTTTAAGTCTACTCATAAAGAAGGCTATTATATCTAACCTAATAATGACTTCATTGTTCAGATAGCAACCTTTATCTACACACTCAAGTTATTTGACTATAAATGTTTTAAAAAGATCTGGTATTGATGTATGTACATGATTCATGAGTGTCTGTTTTTCATTAAACATTTAAATCATGACATGAAAGCCATAATCATTTCTAAATATACATGTGTTCATTTGTTGTTAATTGTATTATATGTTTATGTATATTTGTGCATAAGTCAATTAAATTTTTACAAACAGTCTGTGGAGTATTTATGAATCTTTCTCTTATTCTTAGTCGATCTATCGTTTTCCTTATCTGTTTATTATTGTAATCAACATGTGGTTCTTTGTTGTTAAAATTCAATTATGATGTCAAATTTGCTTGCTTCCTCTGATGCTCTGTAATCCTCGTTTTGACATCATTGCCCATCCTGCAACATGCCTGACGGTTTTAAATAGAAAGCACATATCTTTTTGCAGATCTTTCAACAAGAATGATAAGTTTGTCAGCAAATCGTCTAAAATATCATAGAATAACAGATTCCACTTACAAATTATGTGCTGTGCAATACAAAAAATATTCACTCTCGATAGTTAAATTTTAGATTATACAACAGTGTACACGCTGAAATGTCTAGCCTTCTATACTAATCATTGATATTATGTTGATAGTCTTAAATATAAAGCTTTATTACAACTGTTACATAAACTCAACATTAACAAAGAAAACGAAACATTGATCAATAAAATGAGGTCAAGGTCAGATGAACCGTACCAGGAAGACATGAACAGCTAACAATTCTTCAATACAACAAATATAGTTGACCTATTGCTTTTAAATTAAGAAAAACAGACCAAAACACAAACACTTAACACTTAGCAATGAACTGTGAAAATGAGGTCAAGGTCAAATAAAACCTGCGCAACTGACATATAGATCATAAAATATTTCAATACACCATATATAGTTGACCTAATGCATATAGTATTAGAAAAATAGACCAAAACTCAAAAACTTAACTTTAACCACTGAACCATGAAAATGAGGTCAAGATCAGATGACACCGGTCAGCTAGACATGTACACCTTACAATCATTCCATACACCAAATATAGTAGACCTATTGCATATAGTATTAGAAAAATAGACCAAAACTCGAACATTTTACTTTGACCACTGAACCATGAAAATGAGGTCAAGGTCAGATGACACATGTCAGCTAGACATGTACACCTCACAATCATTCCATACACCAAATATAGTAGACCTATTGCATATAGTGTGAGAAAAACAGACCAAAACACAAGAACTTAACTTTGACCACTGAACCATGAAAATGAGGTCAAGATCAGATGTCAGCTAGACATGTACACCTTACAATCATTCCATACACCAAATATAGTAGACATTTGGCATATAGTATTAGAAAAATAGACCAAAACTCAAAATTTTACTTTGACCACTGAACTATGAAAATGAGGTCAAGATCAGATGACATATGTCAGCTAGACATGTACACCTTACAATCATTCCATACACTAAATATAGTAGACCTATTGCATATAGTATAAGAAAAACAGACCAAAACACAAAAACTTAACTATAACCACTGAACCATGAAAGTGAGGTCATTTCAGACGACACCTGCCAGTTGGACATGTACACCTTACAGTCCTTCCATACACCAAATTTACTAGACCTATTGCTTATAGTATCTGAGATATTGACTTGTTACTTAGAATAAGAGAGAATTTAACATTACAAAACATGTTAACTTTTTTTCAAGTAGTCACTGAACCATGAAAATGAGGTCAAGGACATTGGACATGTGACTGACGGAAAGTTCGTAACATGAGGCTCTATATACAAAGTATGAATCATCCAGGTCTTCTACCTTCTAAAATATAAAGCTTTTAAGAGGTTAGCTAACGCCGCCGCCGCCGGATCACTATCCCTATGTCGAGCTTTCTGCAACAAAAGTTGCAGGCTTGACAAAAATGTTCTGCAAGACTCAAGTATTATATTCGAAAATTTAACTGTTTTGAAGCATTGTTTTAACTGGATGCAGTGGTAGAATCTATATTATCATGATCATTTCTATCTAATGCATAGGATAGGACTTTTTTTTCTATTTTTTATATGGTAATAAATATTTATTGTATCTAGTTGTCAACTGATCAGACAAACATTTTTGTTGTCTAATGTTTTCCTTGAATTTCCTCTTTTTAAAGTACATGTACGTGTGATGCACACAATAAATTGAATTTTCTGACAATAGTGGAACAGGATCTGCTTAACCCAACAGTTTTTTGATGGAGCCTGTGTTTCTCTCATTTAAAGCTTTTTGTGATTTGATCTGTTTTTGTCTCAGCTGCAATGATTTGCAGTATGCTATCTGGCGGTTGCTTAAAATATTTTCAGGAAGAAGACTTGGATGCTTCATACCTTGAATGCAAATACATTATGTTATAAAGTTTGGTTGTGATGTGTCCATTGTCCTTGACCTCATTTCATGGTTCAGCAACTGGTTGAAAAATAAATTGGTTTGTATGTCTTGTGAATTTCTCACTTATTATCAGTATAAGGATAACTATATTTGGTATATGTGTTCCTTGCAACGCCTAAATGTCTGGTGTATGGAACTATCTTACAATGTACATGTCCGTCTGGCAGGTTTTATTTTACCATGACCTAATTTTCATGATTCATTGCTGTATGTTAAGTTTTTGTCTGGTTTTAAAAATCTCTAAGCAATTGGTCATCTATTTCGTCCCTCTTTTATGTATTTTTGATATGTATTATATGACCTCGATCTCATTTTCATGTGGTACTTGTAGTAAATCTTTATAATAAGCTATATTACTATCAACATACAATCATATTCAATTGTCTGTGTAACAGGGGAGACATTTCAGCATGTGAAGAAGAATACATTGCTATTTCACATCATAATTTAGTATATAAAAATTATAAAAACTTCATTTAGTCCATGCTGCTATACTGTATTTCAGAATAGTTTTTCTAAGAATAAAAACAAATAAAAAATATCTATGATGTGTTTATTTACTTCATTCATGAAATTACATAGTTTCTAGATATTATTAAAAGTAGAATAGAATATTAATTTCTTTTAACATGTTTAACGGTTATAAATGCTTCTGATTTGTCATGTAACCGACTATGTGTATGAAGACTAGAGCTCTGGCTGAATCCTTTACCCCACTCATGACATTTGTATGGTTTTTCATGGGTATGGACACGAAGATGAGATTTTAGATTGCCTTTAAAACTAAATTCTTTTCCACATACATCACACTTAAATTATTTCTTTTCGTAGTATGTCTGCTGATGCCAGTTTAAACTATACTTTTGAGTAAACACTTTTCCACACTTAGAACAAGGATAGTTAGGTCCTTTAGATTTAGTTACTTGTTTTTGTGTTTTTTTAATTTTCGAAGCTTCTGGAGCCTCTTCCTCCTCTGTGACATCTTTTCGTATTGATATCTTCCCTTCATCAATCCTTGAATGAGTTTCTGTTTTCTTTGAATTCGTTGATGTTTGATTTATCCCCTGAACTTTTTCATAACCGAATTTCGCTTTTTTAGATTCAGCTGACACATGTGTAGAAGATTCAATCTGAATCCGTTCTTTCTCTTCATGATTCTTTGAATTCAACTCTTTCTTGTGTAATCTGAAATGTGTTTTCAAACTGCTGCTTTGAGTAAACCCTTTATTACAAACTTTACAGGTAAACGGCCTTTCATTTGTATGTGTTATCATGTGCTTTTCGAAATTACATTTAAAAGTAAATTCCTTTCCACACTGTCCAAATTTACAGACATATTGCTGAGACAAACTGTGTGTTTTCGATGTGCATTACGACTTCCCGGTTGGCTAAATCCTTTTCCACAGATGCCACATACATATGGCTTTTCTCCAGTGTGCACATGTTGATGATCAGTTAGTGATTTTTGTATACTAAATCTTTTTTTGCATAAATCACATTCATAAGGCTTTTCTCCAGTATGAGAACGTATGATTATTGTGCTGATTTAACTCATGGTTTGTTGCAAACCTCTTTTCACAAATCAAACAAGAAACTATCTTATTCTCTGCATGAACAGTTCTTATATGAGTTTGTAAACTTTGTTTATACTTAAATTCTTTACAGCATGCTTCACATTTAAGTCTATCGTCTTGTTTGTGACTTTCTCTGTGAGATTCTTTGTGGCTGTCCAAATGTATCAGCCTCTTAAATGCTTTGTTACATATTGTGCACTTGTGTTATTTGATATCCTGGTGCATCACTAGATGGTTATTCAAGTTAGGTTTTGTAGAAAATTGCAAACCACATATATGACATAAATACGGCTTTTCCCCAGTATGTCTTCTTCTGTGATAAATAAGTGAAGTTACAGAAGAAAATGTTTGCTCACAAAATTTACACGTGTACGGTTTTTCCCCAGTGTGTATTCGCCTGTAAGTCTTCAAAGAATGTCTTCGCCGAAATGATTTATAACAAAAATCACAACAGAAATGTTTTACATTCAAGTGTGTGAAAAGATGTTTCTTATATCTAGATATGTAATGAAATCCAGTTCCACAATGTAAACAAACCTTTCATTTTTTCTGGCACTGTTTTTTCAATTAGCCATAAATTGTTACTAATAGGTATCTGGATTCTTTCATTGAATTGCATAACTTTTAAAGTTGTTGTTGGAGAACATGAATGATGTCGTTTTGTGTGTTTATTGAGCAAATGTTTTGCATGAAATCTTTTAAAACAAACAGAACACCGAAATGGTTTTTCACCTGTATGGCATTTCCGCCTGCGGTCCTGTAGTTTCCTTCCTTTCTTAAAACTGGTATCACACAGTTCGCAATCAAACAAATTCTCACCAGTGTATATCTAATTATGGATCTTTAAACTATATTTATCACGAAAACTTTGACAGCAAATATCACAATGCTGAATCTTAAATCCTGCATGACTGCTCTCATTGATTTTCAATTTGCTCATGCGATTAAAGCCAGCGTTACAGTCCAAACAATTAAATTTCCATTTTTTGAAAGTGATTTTGAAGGTTTTGGCATGACATGTTTTAATTCGTGTGATCTCAATGAGCTAGGAGAACAACATTGTTTGTCACATTTATAGCAGGGATACATATCATTTGAATTCATTGGATATTCCTCATTACCGGTAACTTTAAACATGTGAATACCACTATTGCGTTGTTCTTTCTTTCTGTTTTTAATGTTGTTCATCTGATTATCTACTTTAAATGCATTGTTGTGATAATTCTCCCTGATATGGATATACAAATGCTTTATAAAATGTTTTTCAAGATCAAATTCTTCAGCACAAAAACCACATTTAAAGTCTTAAAATGCACATGGTCTGTTTATGAAGGGTGAACATGTCCTTATCTTTATCATTATCATTATATTTAGATTGGCTGTCAATAGCCTGATAGTTCATCATAATCCCTTCTACATTTTTGTCAGAATCTTGACAATCTTTGTTTCTTCTCTCTGGTTGATGTGACAGCTCATGAATTTGAAAATTAACCTTCTGCTTAAATATTTTTCCACAAAAGGAACAACGAAAACTTTTTCTTTCTGTGATATCTTTATGAATTGGTACATGAAGCCACAAAGAGCTTTGATATTTGAATTTTATATCACAGAATTCACATGCCTTGTATATGGTGTTTCCCCTGTGTGAATTCGTCTGTGCATTCTTAAATGAGACATCCTCTTAAATGTTTTAGAACATAGGCAGCAGGAATAAGATCTTTCATCTGAATGCATTTTCTGATGATTTTTTAGGACACTCATACGATTATACTCTTTACCACAAGGAAAGTACCAATGTATAGATTTCTGCTTTTGTATTTCTGTTCTGACTCTAGAATGAATTAGAGTGTGCTGTTTTAAACATCTTGACTTCTTGAACTTTACATACATTACATGAATAAATGCTTTCATCTGTATGTTTTTTCTGATGCTCCTTATAAAGTCTTTTACATTTAAATTCTTTTCTACATGGAAAACAAAAAAAATGTTGTCTTCGTTTGTTTAACTTTTGCCCTTTGCATAGGTTTCCTTTCAGTTTCAGTTTATGTAATTCCAGCCCGGACCTACAAAATCTTGATTTTTTTTTTAGTTTCTCTTCTTTTGTGTCTATGTTATTTGTTCTCAAACCAATCACATTTTCCCCATCTTCATTCAAATCATTACCTACATTTTCTACTCTTTTTGTTTAAATGCAGTTGATTGATTGCTTGTTGTGTTCTCTGTTAATTCACTTCCTTTTCGAACGTCTTTTAAAACAACGTAACATTCTTTGATGTGTGGGTTCACCTTTATGATGTTTGCACTATCTTTCCTACTATATTGAGTGTCTTTTAGAACAACATTACATTCTTTGATTTGTGCGTTTACATTTATGATTTTGCACTATCTTTCCTACTATATATATTGCGTGTCTTTTAGAACAAGTTACATTCTTTGATTTGTGGGTTTACATTTATGATCTTTGCATTTTCTTTCCTACCATATTAAGTGTCCTTTAGAATAACATTACATTCTTTCATTTGTGGGTTTACATTTATGATCTTTGCATTTTCTTTCCTACTATAGTAACTACAATCCCCTTCCCTTTCATGAATATGACCTACCGAATTAGACTATTTACCGGATTTGTAATCACATAAGCAACACGACGGGTGCCACATGTGGAGCAGGATCTGCTTACCCTTCCGGAGCACCTGAGATCACCCCTAGTTTTTGGTGGGGTTCGTGTTGTTTATTCTTTAGTTTTCTATGTTGTGTCGTGTGTACTATTGTTTTTCTGTTTGTCTTTTTCATTTTTAGCCATGGCGTTGTCAGTTTGTTTTGGATTTATGAGTTTGACTGTCCCTTTGGTATCTTTCGTCCCTCTTTTAAGTGTCCTTTAGAATAACATTACATTCTTTGATTTGTGCGCTTACATTTATGATTTTGCACTATCTTTCCTACTATATATATTGCGTGTCTTTTAGAACAAGTTACACATTCTTTCATTTGTGGGTTTACATTTATGATATTTGCATTTTCTTTCCTACCATATTGACATTTTTGATCACCCTTGTCACATAATGTCCCTACTTGGTGACAATTAGATTCAGTATCTATCACACTAAATGTATAGTTTTCAGAAGCATCCTGATCATCCAATTGGTCACTTTCATTGTTGTATGGTGTAACAGAGTTCAAGTTATTGAACTGATCTTTCATTAATCTGAATGTTTGCTGTATTTGAGAATCTTCAATATTTTCACTATTACTTTTGCTTTTTGTTGTTGAATGCATTTTATTGAACTGTTCTTCGGTTAACCTATATGGTAGATTTATTGCAATTTCACTTAATAAATCATTAACAGTGTTGTCTGTTATTCCGGTTGTAGAGTCAGCCAACTTATTACATGGCGAATTCTGACTTGTGTCTTTACTAGTTTTCTATATCTCTTTCTTCTAGGTGTTGACTATCAGTTGTGTTTGTTTGTATTTCAATGATTTGAGGTTTTTTCTTAACATGCTTAATAAGAGTTGTGCTTGTTTCAGTTGTACATGTTGTACAGTCAGTAAATGCATTACAAGTACAATTCTGACTTGTATCTTTCTGGTTCTCTTGATTTGTTTCTCCTAGATGTTGACTCTTGGTTGTGATTGTTTGTTTTTCAATAACTTTAGTTTTTTTCTTAATATGAGAAGTGCTTGTGTCCCACAATGTACTATCAAATATTTTTTCTACATGTCTCCTTTCACTCGTACGTATCACTTTAATTTCATAAAATTGAGAATGGAAATGGGGAATGTGTCAAAGAGACAACAACCCGACCAAATAAAAAACAGCAGAGGGTCACCAACAGGTCTTCAATGTAGCTAGAAATTCCCGCACCCGGAGGTGTCCTTCAGCTGGCCCCTAAACAAATATATACTAGTCCAGTGATAATGAACGCCATACTAATTTCCAAATTGTACACAAGAAACTAAAATTAAAATAATACAAGACTAACAAAGGCCAGAGGCTCCTGACTTGGGACAGGCGCAAAAAAGCGGCGGGGTTAAACATGTTTGTGAGATCTCAACCCTCCCCCTATACCTCTAACCAATGTAGAAAAGTAAACGTATGACAATACGCACATTAAAATTCAGTTCAAGAGAAGTCCGAGTCTGATGTCAGAAGATGTAACCAAAGAAAATAAACAAAATGACAATAATACATAAATAACAACAGACTACTAGCAGTTAACTGACATGCCAGCTCCAGACTTTAATTAAACTGACTGAAAGATTATGATTTCATCATATGAACATCAGGCACAATCCTTCCCGTTAGGGGTTTAGTATCATACCATCATAACATATATGAGAAGAACATAACCCGTGTCATGCCAACAACTGTTTTTAGAATAAATGTGTTTAGTTCCGATGCAAAGACCTCATCAGTGACTCAATATTAACGCCAACATATGCAATCTTTAATGACTTGACAACAGTATCGTAATTATATCCCGTCTTAATAAGTCTATTCAAAGGTTTTGTAAGTTTCTGAGGTGAATACTGACACCTTTGTGCTTTATAAAGAATATTACCATAAAAAATTGGATGTGAAATACCTGAACGTATTAGAAGTCTGCATGTTGAGCTATATTTACGAATGATGTCTTTATACCGATGATAAAATTTAGTAAATGTTTTGACTAGTTTGTGATATCGAAAACCCTGGTGTAATAATTTTTCAGTAATACATAAATTTCTCTCATTAAAATCTAAAACATTGTTACATACACGAGCGAATATCGTACAAGTTGAGATATATAAACACCGTAAGATGGTGACAAGGGAACGTCACCATCTAAAAACGGATAATTAACGATAGGAAATGAAAAATCATCCCTTTTATCATAAATTTTAGTATTCAGCTTTCCATTAGTGATATAGATATCAAGATCGAGAAAAGGGCTGTGGTCATTGTTAGTATTAGCTTTATTTAAAGTAAGTTCAACAGGATAAATTTCATTAATATACATACTGAAGTCGTCATTATTGAGAGCCAAAATATCATCCAAATATCTAAAAGTATTATTAAATTTGTTTATCAGATGTTGTTTCGATGGGTCTTTGCTTATTTTTGTCATAAATTGTAACTCATAACAATACAAAAACAGGTCCGCAATAAGTGGTGCACAGTTAGTCCCCATTGGAATTCCGATAATCTGACGATATACGGAATCCCCAAAGCGAACAAAAATGTTATCTAGTAAAAATTCAAGGGCATATATAGTATCAAAGCATGTCCAATTAACATAGTTTTTTTGTTTATTAAAAGAGTATGAACATATATATTCACATTCTGATTTTTTGAATGCCCATTTAATTAGGTGTGTGAATTTTTTCTTAATGAGAATGTTTATTTACATTTTGCTTGTAGTTGATGCTCGTCCCAGATGTTTTACATTGTGGTTTCTGATCTGAAACATTGACCTTTTTATTTCCCTTACTTTTTTACGTGAACTGTAATATCCTTTTCTTTCCTTGTTTTAACTGATGTGTCTTGATTAGTCGTTGTTTATAAGTGATGATCTTATTGCTTCGTCCTTATACCAGTAGTTATTTTGGCCTCAGAAAACAAATCAACATCTGGTATATCAATAGATGTACCTTTGGTGGTCACTGCAGTTATTTCTTCAATGTTCTGATCATCATTTTTGTTTTGGATACTGAGACTTGCATCATCTTTTTCTGAAAATGAACAGAACAGTATGTGTATTTAAAGAACTTAATAATCATTTTGGCCTCTTTAATCTCCATATTTTTCAGGAAATGTTATACTAGTAAATTATACTAATCAATCAGTAAAATAACAGTTGAAGTTTGCTACTTAATTCTCTTCTCTCTGATCATTGCTTTAATTGACCTTCTATAGTATTGAATGTTATCAAAAAATTGATGTATTCAATAAATATACTTATCATAGATTAGATATCAGGTTTAAATTTTTTTAATGCCAAATGCATGTTTCATCCACGGAAGACTCATCATGCATTGACTCTCAAATCAACATTTTTCAAGTTTTTTTTTTTTTTTTTTTTTTTATATACAGATATATTCATTTTTCTTTCAACATGTTCTAGGAGCTAACTGGTTCTTTTACAAATATCATATGATCAAAGGATAATGTAAGTGAAGTTTTCTGCAGTTTATCAAATAGATCAGTAAATGCTTGACTGCTGTAGACTCTAGTCATGTTTTTCTACTGTTCAGTTGGCACAAATGTGTTATGTCAGGACCTTTAACCTTGTTATGTGGTACAGGATTTCTTATTGATGAAATCTGAATTGTGATCTCAGGCCTCTAGTTGCTAACATCTACATCATTTGGTATCTAAGTAGTTGTTTCATTGGAAATCATACTTCATCTTATCATTGATTTCTTTAACTGCAGTGTAGGTTAAATATATATAAAAAAAAATATATATCTAAAAGACTTTTGGTTTAACTATATTGTAAATTCAGAAATTATTGCTATTATCATTAATTTTCTTTTTGCGATTTGAGAAAAAGTTGCAGTCATACAGATATATATGTACCAGATTTAGAATGTTTCCTTAGTTCAATTTATTGCGATACTCAAGGAGTCGCATATTATATGCATCAATAAAAATCTTGAAATAATTTCTAAAATTACAGAACTAAACATACTTATTTCTGTACTACAAATAACTTGATCAGAGCTGTCTGTTTCAGAGCAAATGTTTATGGTCTTCTTGTTATCTTTAATTTGCTCCCCAGAACTACAAACTTCAAACCAGAGAGTGTCCCATGTCAAAATTTCACCTTCAACTTTAATTTCATCAGATGATCTATCCTCATTGTTCTGTAAAATATCTTCTTGGAGACTCAATTCCATCATAAAAATGATTTTTCACTACTGCCGAGTAAGGATGCTATTGGGAAAATGAGTGTTTAGTCTAATTCCTATAAACATGTGATTATTTCATTCTGGCTTTAAACTTATGACACCCTGCATGTTCTGTCTTTCTAGCATCAATGTTAGGCAATTCTTTTGGGTTTGCTTTGTTTCCGATTATCCAAGTAAAGCACCTGAATTGTTGGAGTTTATTATTTGCTAAGACACAGATATTTTTCAGCATGCTCAGGTAGCTTTATATTCAATGACATTATTAAAACTAAGAAACCATTGGATATATTGCACGGAAAGCAATCATTTTCTGATAGAATTCACACTGGTGTGAATATTGGAAATGACTTCAGTTCCACTCAAGAGCTTCTCTTGTCTGTTCATCTGAAATAATAGAAACCAATATTATTGACCAGTTTATAATTCGTTTATGTTGATCATTGTCATCTTAAACCATTTTGACACAGATGTGTTTCGAAAAAAAAGAGAAATGCCTTAATTGTCAGGAGTGCACACAAAAATTGGTACAACTGGGGAATAGAATATTTTTGAGCAGATGACTTAGTTATACCATTTTCTACATAAAAAAATGCCCTTTATGCATACCAAGTATTTTTTTCCCTTTCAATCATTGATAAAAGTGAACTTTAAATAATTCATCATCAATGTTTCTTAGCTTATTTTGTCAATATTGAACCATGTAATCTGCTAAAAGCGAATAATTATTTCAATTTTTCACTTTTATTAATGATTGAACAAAAAAAAATCATATTTTATATTTTTTATATATCTCGGAGCTTGTGTCCCATTAAATTGTACCATTTTATAACAGTGTCATAGATTTAAAAATCTTAGATTATGTTCTGATGCATTCTAGTAGACTGACCGATTTTAGAAGTAATTTGTTATAAATTCTTATTTTCACCTGAGACTACTATAACACATGTGTTATAGTAGTCTCAGTTTTTACTTTGGCTAATAAATGATTATACGTATCTCAAATACTGTTGGCTGTTTTCTTATTTAAAAACTCGTATATTAGTAGGAGACACGAAAAACATCACGTGTGATACTCTCTTTTCATGTAATCCACCAACTTAAATGCAATTCCGATTCCAGAATACTTGATGACACTTTTAAGAATGACGTGCCAATTCCATCAACGACGATTTGTCAGATTAGGATCAAGTTCTGAACAAAGAAAACATAGCTTCTTCGTAAGAACCATCACATACTGGAACGAACTAATGCCTAGCCTATTGGACATTGATGACTATGAGACATTCAAGACTTACCTCATAGCACACAGATATCCATAAATCACTGAGCACATGCACAGATATTTATTTTTTATTTTTTGCACTGGCATTTTTGCACATTTTGGATGACACAACTTTAATTTTAACATATTCGTGTGGTGAGCCAATTGACTCTTTACTGATTACCCATGTAGATGTAGATGTAGTAGTTATTTGATTCTTTTATGTTGACCATATGCATAGATCAGGGACTTTCTATACTAACGAAATAGTATAGAAAGTCCCCATGCATAGATTTATTACATCTATGTGTTGACCGTGAGTGGACATTTTCCGGGATGATAATAGAACGTTTCAAAAGTGAATATCAATTTTCCTCTTTACAAAAGAACCGGCAAAATAAATAAAAATCACTATGTTGCTAGTGCCGGTAAAATAGCCATTTCTATACTAGATATATGAAGTTTTGTCGGCTAGAATTAAGATATCAATCAGTGGCGGTAAAATAGCCACTGCCTTATTTGTATCTTTAGACATGATGATTTTAAATCAGCTCAATTTCTGATGATTCATCTAGCCAAGGATTTGTATACTACGGAAATTTAAGATATTACTGTATTTCCCTTGATCTAGCTAGACCCTGATTAACTAATTATTATTTAAAAATTTGACTATTAGGTGAAAAAGATATTTATGATGCTACAATTAACATCGTGTAGGCGACATTTTATATTCAGATTGTCAACTTGTCAACCTGTCGAGCTGGTTTCTAGCTTTTCCAATGTAATGTTATCAAATTGTCAAACAGTAGTTTTCATGTCAAAATTGTTTCACATTTTTCATATCGGAGCCTTCTTTATCTGACTATATATACGGTATGGGCTTTTTTATCGCTTTTTTTCTGATACCATATTTTGGAATAACTACATACTAATGCGTACTATAGTATATATCCTTTTGCAGATACCTAAAGCTTATAATCGCTAACAAAACATAAAAAATATATATAGAATACCGAATGCTTAAAGTTTTTATATAAAAAAGAAGATGTGGTATGATTGCTAATGAGACAACTCTCCACAAGAGACCAAAATGACACAGAAATTAACAACAATAGGTCACCATACGGCCTTCAACAATGAGCAAAGTTTATTCCCCTTAATCAGCTATAAAGAGCCCCGAAATGAAAATTTAAAACAATTCAAACGAGAAAATTAACGCCGTATTAATATAAAAAAAAAATGAACGAAAAACAAATATGTTACACATAAACAAACAACAACCACTGACTTACAGGCTCGTGGCTTGGGACAGGCACACACAAACATAATTTAACCGGGGTTAAACATGTTAGCGGGATCCCAAACATCCCCTAACCTGGGACAGTGGTATACCAACTTACAATACCAGACACAAGTTGGTTCCTTTTTCCTTTTTCCTTTTTCGATATTCAAATTTTAAAAAATATTACAAGTCCAAACTAAAAAAAATTTTTCCTTCAAAATTTTTTTTTCTCAGAATTTTTTTTTCCTCAAAATTTTTTTTCCTCAAATTTTTTTTCCCTCAAAATTTTTTTTCCTCAAAAAATTTTTTTCCTCAAAATTTTTTTTCCTCAAATTTTTTTTTTCCTCAAAATTTTTTTTCCTCAAAATTTTTTTTTCCTCAAAATTTTTTTTTCTCAAATTTTTTTTCACCTAAAAATATTTTTTCCTCAAATTTTTTTTTCATCAAATTTTTTTTTTCCTCAAAAAGTTTTTCAAATTTTTTTTTCGTTTCCTTATTCGGTTTCTTTTTCCTTATTCGATTTTCATTTCCTTATACAGTTTCTATTTCCTTATTCGATTTCCATTTCCTTATTCGATTTTCATTTCCTTATTCGGTTTCTTTTTCCTTTTTCAATGTTCATTTCCTTTTTCAATGTTCATTTCCTTTTTCGGTTTCTATTTCCTTATTCGGTTTCTATTTCCTTATTGGATTTTCATTTCCTTATTCGATTTCCATTTCCTTATTCAATTTCCATTTCCTTATTCGGTTCCTTTTTCCTTTTTCAATGTTCATTTCCTTTTTTCGGTTTCTATTTCCTTATTGGGTTTCTATTTCCTTATTGGATTTTCGTTTCCTTATTCGATTTCCATTTCCTTATTCGATTTCCATTTCCTAATTCGGTTTCTTTTTCCTTTTTCAATATTCATTTCCTTTTTCGGTTTCTATTTCCTTATTCGGTTTCTATTTCCTTATTCAGTTTCCATTTCCTTATTGGATTTTCATTTCCTTATTGGATTTTCATTTCCTTATTCGGTTTCTTTTTCCTTATTCGGTTTCTTTTTCCTTATTCAGTTTCCATTTCCTTATTGGATTTTCATTTCCTTATTGGATTTTCATTTCCTTATTCGGTTTCCATTTCCTTTTTCGATTTTCAAATCTTGAAAAATATTACAAGTCCAAACTGAATATTTTTTTTCCTTCAAATTTTTTTTCCTCAAATTTTTTTTTCCTCAAAATTTTTTTTTCCCTCAAATTATTTTTCCTCAAAAAGTTGTTTTTCAATTATTTTTTTTTGTTTCCTTATTCGGTTTATTTTTCCTTATTCGATTTCATTTCCTTATACAGTTCCTATTTCCTTATTCGATTTTCATTTCCTTATTCGGTTTCTTTTTCCTTTTTCAATGTTTATTTCCTTTTTCGGTTTCTATTTCCTTATTCGGTTTCTATTTCCTTATATGATTTTCATTTCCTTATTCGATTTCCATTTCCTTATTTGATTTCCATTTCCTTATTGGATTTTCATTTCCTTATTGGATTTTCATTTCCTTATTCGGTTTCCATTTCCTTTTTCGATATTCAAATTTTGAAAAATATTACAAGTCCAAACTGAAATTTTTTTTTCCTTCAAAATTTTTTTTCTTCAAATTTTTTTTTCCTCAAAATTTTTTTTTCCTCAAAATTTTTTTTCCTCAAAAATTTTTTTTCCTCAAATTTTTTTTTCTCAAATTTTTTTTCCTAAATTTTTTTTTCCTCCAATTTTTTTTTCATCAAATTTTTTTTTTTCCTCAAAAAGTTTTTCAAATATTTTTTCGTTTCCTTATTCGGTTTCTTTTTCCTTATTCGATTTTCATTTCCTTTTACAGTTTCTATTTCCTTATTCGGTTTCTTTTTCCTTTTTCAATATTCATTTCCTTTTTCGGTTTCTATTTCCTTATTCGGTTTCTCTTTCCTTATTGGGTTTCTATTTCCTTATTGGGTTTCTATTTCCTTATTCGGTTTCTATTTCCTTATTCGGTTTCTTTTTCCTTATTTGGTTTCTGTTTCCTTATTTGATTTCTTTTTCCTTATTAAATTTTCATTTCCTTATTCGGTTACTATTTCCTTATATTTTCAACTATCAAACATCAACACACACCAAACTGGATGTAATTGAAAGATATCTAGAGGTCAATATACAGGCTCGAACAAAAGACAAAAAAGGAAAAATATAGCGAGCTTTTTTGGGATGAAGATGTAGTAAAGACCGAACGTCAGTTTTAATCGGATATACTTTAATGTTAGTCTTACATGTTGTTCTGGAACTCATTCCTCATTTATTCGTCAAGTGATCATCATTTTATATTGTTAACGTTTCATTGCGTACATCGCTTAATGTGCGCCAGTTTAAGGAGTTTTATACAGGACAGTGTAGGAATCCATGTTACTTTCCCCTTTCTCTGAGTAACGAAAACTGCTCAGCGGGTCATGTGCACAACTACAAGGAACATTCAGCGGACACGTTGTCCAAAGGAACAATTCATGGCTAACCACAGCGTGAGTTACATTTAAAACATTACAAATTTTGTATTTACATCAGCCATGAACTGTTTTAATATTTTCTTATTCATGTCATAAAGAAATTATGAACATTTTACCGTTCAAACTGTTCGTATCTGCGATGAGACAACTTAATTCCAGACAGAACCCGACGTGTGCAAGAATATTTATCTATTTATTATTATAAAGAACTTTAACGGCTTTATATATCTACGAACTGTTTATCCGTATATTTTATGGACTTAAATTATCATTGAACACATTGTAAAATTGTATTTATATTTGTATTTTCAGTTTTTCATCTTTTGGATTGGTAGTAAAATAAAAGTCAGCTCCTGATTGTTTTATCCTTACATTAACCCAGTCATCTTGGTTACACTAACTGGTCCGGCCAGTACACATGTATAGATGTGTATATATATCATTGATTCAGTGGCGATGGCAAATAGACACTGATAAGTCTTGAATGAAATTTTATAGTTTTGAATGTTTCTTCATGAGTTGACTAAAAATAAGTGGAGGTATGTTCTTATTGCCGACGAGAGAGGCACTCTACCTATATTAATTTGTGCATAAAGCGATTGAAAGTTGTTAGATACTGAATGCTTTTACCACAAATGCGCCTAAGTTTTAATCTGTGTATATATACTTAAAATACGATGATAAAATTCATGTCTTTTTCAGGTTTTCTGTCAGATCCAACCATGAAGTAAGTCATGTTTGTGAGATATGGTTTTAGTCGATGATGTTCATGAAGGATCTGTAGTACAAAGTTTATCACTGGATTGAGCTCTCTGTCTAAGTGTATCATTAAAGTGCTTTGCTTTGTGCTGAGTTCATTGCGGTGCAATTCATTTTTTGTGAAATAAAGATTTGACAGACAACTCTCATGTACAAGGATTTGTCAAAGTAGTATTCATTCTATGTACAATGTATGTAATCACTGTGCTTAAACGGCCGTGGGTAACTTAAGTTACCTACAGCCCAAAATGGAGCCGCCTGGCTTCGGTTAGGAAGTTTGCTCCTATATGATTATAATACAATGAATACAAAAGAAATGTTCAGTAATTAAAAAGTTATATAAATCTTTTAAGAAAACTCTGCAATGTAAAACGTGGTTTATTACTACAAAATAATTGATTACAGCACGATTTTCCAAAACACTTATGATGTCCGTAACTTCAAAACAGCTCGTCCGTAACTTTTTTCCTTATACCAGTAGGGCTGTCCGTAACTTTAGCATGATGTCAGTAATTTTCAAAGAATCTTTATTCGTAGATGTAATTATAAAAAAAAGAAATGATAAATAACAAAAATACCGAACTCCTAGGAATATTCAAACGGAAAGTCCTTTATGGAATTGCAAAGCCAAAAGCTCAATTTAACACACCAAACGAATAGAAAACAACGGCCATATTCCTGCCTTGGTACAGGCATTAAAAACTAAAATTACAAAAATACTAAACTCTGAAGAAAATTCAAAAAGGAAAGTCCCTTATCAAATGGAAAAATCCAAAACTCAACCGAATGGATAACAACTGCCATTTTCCTGACTAGGTACAGGCATTTTCTTATGTAGAAAATTGTACGGCAAAATTAATGTATAATCATACATTCTACTGACTTTATAGATTGTTTACTGCTTAAGTTTTAGATGATAAATCATGACATGCAGGTTATAAATCTCACCATTTCCAACTGTAGAAATTACATTAATAGTGAACACCCCAAAGGGTGACTGGGGAATAGAAATATGGTCACTTGGTCTTCTCCCGACCGGCAGTAAAACGCTTGCCGAAGTGAGGCGTCCGTTTGGCTGTGCGGGATGTATCAACTACGCAGTCACGTCCGGTCAGATTTGGGACGTTTAATCCGATGCCTCGTGTAAGGAGGGCACGTTAAGAACCCTTGCAACACTTCTTTGATGGGTCCGTAGGTGGCCTGTAGCTAGGCAAAATTTCTGTCCCTATCCGATATAACATTAATTTCCAGTGGCAGTCCATATTTCCCCGATCTTCATCCCAGATGGCTTCTATTATTTCAAGACCTACCTATAGTATTTATTGTGAACTTGTTACCGTCTGGATGTGCATGAAATATTTGCCACTGGACGTTAAGCAACAAAAAATCGACCAATCAATTAATAGTGAACATATGCAAATGACATTAGGAGAACAATTTCGGAGGACAATCCTTAGCAGAAATACATAGATATATCAGTCCAAACCTCTAAAGAAGATATGTATGATTTGATACCCGATCTTATTGAATCCCTGAGGTCAATGAAACTTTTAGAAGCTTTTAAATCTACTTTTATTGCTATAATAAACTAAATCCTGTTTAACAATATAGCCTTCCCTCTATTCCTAGATATTGGCATTTTTTTTTCTCGAAATCAACAACACATCACACTAGATATAGTGAAGAGACTAACAATTCAGAATATCATGATTTAAAGGAAAGGATATCAATTTTTCCGCGGCTACACCGACCAAGGACTCATCAGTGAACAATCTTTAAAGCTAGAAGAATGTTAGATCAATTTCGCCGTACCGCAAAATCCCGTTTTATCCCAGGAATATTTTTTTTTTAATTTAACGGAAAATCCGTGACACTCTTGTTTGCTTTTTGAAGCATATCGTTATTGTATAAATCTATGTAATAATTAAAGGGTTTGATAGTGTTAATTGTCCTTTAAGTGTTGAAATTGTTAATCTTACAGTTTTGAAAACAAAGTTACCTACATCCGAAAATAAAGTTACGGACAGTCTGATTATTTTTGATTTATAAGTTACGGACATCTTATGCTTTTTTTAAAGTTGGCCTTGCGCTAAAATGAAGTCAAAATTAACGCATATGTAGTGATGGCAAGTGATTTCTTGATTCAAAAGTCTTCTCAATATTTACATAGATCATGAAAAACGTTGCAACAAGTAGATTCGTATCACCTATCATCTCAACAAGTTTAGAGTCCGCCAACTTGGGCTGTGGGTAACTTAAGTTACCCACGGCCGTTTAAGCACAGTGATTACATACATTGTACATAGAATGAATACTACTTTGACAAATCCTTGTACATGAGAGTTGTCTGTCAAATCTTTATTTCACAAAAAATGAATTGCACCGCAATGAACTCAGCTCAAAGCAAAGCACTTTAATGATACACTTAGACAGAGAGCTCAATCCAGTGATATACTTTGTACTACAGGTCCTTCATGAACATCATCGACTAAAACCATATCTCACAAACATGACTTCTACATGGTTGGATCTGACAGAAATCCTGAACAAGACATGAATTTTATCATCGTATTTTAAGTATATATACACAGATTAAAACTTAGGCGCATTTGTGGTAAAAGCATTCAGTATCTAACAACTTTCAATCGCTTTATGCACAAATTAATATAGGTAGAGGGCCTCTCTTGTCGGCAATAAGAACATACCTCCACTTATTTTTAGTCAACTGATGAAGAAACATTCAAAACTATAAAATTTTATTCAAGACTTATCAGTGTCTATTTGCCATCGCCACTGAATCAATGATATATATACACATCTATACATGTGTACTGGCCGGACCAGTGAGTGTTACCAAGATGACTGGGTTAATGTAAGGATAAAACAATCAGGAGCTGACTTTTATTTTACTACCAATCCAAAAGATGAAAAACTGAAAATAAAATATAAATACAATTTTACAATGTGTTCAATGATAATTTAAGTCCATAAAATATACGGATAAACAGTTCGTAGATATATAAAGCCGTTAAAGTTCTTTATAATAATAAATAGACAAATATTCTTGCACACGTCGGGTTCTGTCTGGAATTAAGTTGTAACATCTCAGATACGAACAGTTTGAACGGTAAAATGTTCATAATTTCTTTATAACATAAGAAAAGATATTAAAACAGTTCATGACTGATGTAAATACAAAATTTGTAATGTTTTAAATGAAACTCACGCTGTGGTTAGCCATGAATTGTTCCTTTGAACAACCAGTTGACGGTGGCCGCTTACCGGAAGAAGAGAAGAACGTGTCCGCTGAATGTTCCTTGTAGTTGTGCACATGACCCGCTGAGCAGTTTTCGTTATTCAGAGAAAGGGGAAAGTAACATGGATTCCTACACTGTCCTGTATAAAACTCCTAAAACTGGCGCACATTAAGCGATGTACGCAATGAAACGTTAACAATATAAAAGGATGATCACTTGACGAATAAATGAGGAATGAGTTCCAGAACAACATGTAAGACTAACATTAAAGTATATCCGACTAAAACTGACGTTCGGTCTTTACTACATCTTCATCCCAAAAAAGCTCGCTATATTTTTCCTTTTTTGTCTTTTGTTCGAGCCTGTATATTGACCTCTAGATATCTTTCATTTACATCCAGTTTGGAGTGTGTTGATGTTTGATAGTTGTAAATATAAGGAAATAGTAACCGAATAAGGAAATGAAAATTTAATAGGGAAAAAGAAATCAAATAAGGAAACAGAAACCTAATAAGGAAAAAGAAACCGAATAAGGAAATAGAAACCGAATAAGGAAATAGAAACCGAATATGGAAATAGAAACCGAATAAGGAAACAGAAATCGAATAAGGAAATGGAAATCGAATAACCAAATGAAAATCCAATAAGGAAATAGAAACCGAATAAGGAAATAGAAACCGAAAAAGGAAATGAATATTGAAAAAGGAAAAAGAAACCGAATAAGGAAATGCAAATCGAATCAGGAAATGGAAATCGAATAAGGAAATAGACACCGAATAAGGAAATGAAAATCGAATAAGGAAATAGAAACCGAATAAGGAAATAGAAACCGCATAAGGAAACAGAAATCGAATAAGGAAATGGAAATCGAATAAGGAAATGAAAATCCAATAAGGAAACGAAAATCCAATAAGGAAATAGAAACCGAATAAAGAAATAGAAACCGAAAAAGGAAATAAACATTGAAAAAGGAAAAAGAAACCGAAAAAGGAAATGAATATTGAAAAAGGAAAAAGAAACCGAATAAGGAAATGCAAATCGAATCAGGAAATGGAAATCGAATAAGGAAATAGACACCGAATAAGGAAATGAAAATCGAATAAGGAAATAGAAACCGAATAAGGAAATAGAAACCGAATAAGGAAACAGAAATCAAATAAGGAAATGGAAATCGAATAAGGAAATGAAAATCCAATAAGGAAATAGAAACCCAATAAGGAAATAGAAACTGAAAAAGGAAATGAACATTGAAAAAGGAAAAAGAAACCGAATAAGGAAATGGAAATTGAATAAGGAAATGGAAATCGAATAAGGAAATGAAAATCCAATAAGGAAATAGAAACCGAATAAGGAAATAGAAACCGAAAAAGGAAATGAACATTGAAAAAGGAAAAAGAAACCGAATAAGGAAATGAAAATTGAATAAGGAAATGGAAACTGAATAAGGAAATAGAAACCGAATAAGGAAATAGAAACCGAAAAAGGAAATGAATATTGAAAAAGGAAAAAGAAACCGAATTAGGAAATGGAAATCGAATAAGGAAATGGAAATCGAATAAGGAAATGGAAATCGAATAAGGAAACGAAAATCCAATAAGGAAATAGAAACCCAATAAGGAAATAGAAACCCAATAAGGAAATAGAAACCCAATAAGGAAATAGAAACTGAAAAAGGAAATGAACATTGAAAAAGGAAAAAGAAACCGAATAAGGAAATGGAAATTGAATAAGGAAATGGAAATCGAATAAGGAAATGAAAATCCAATAAGGAAATAGAAACCGAATAAGGAAATAGAAACCGAAAAAGGAAATGAACATTGAAAAAGGAAAAAGAAACCGAATAAGGAAATGAAAATTGAATAAGGAAATGGAAATCGAATAAGGAAATAGAAACTGTATAAGGAAATGAAAATCGAATAAGGAAAGAGAAACCGAAAAAGGAAACGAAAAAAAAAATTTGAAAAATTTTTTGAGGAAAAAAAAATTTGAGGAAAAAAAATTTTGTGGAAAAAAAATTTTGAGGAAAAAAAAATTTTGAGGAAAAAAAAATTTGAAGGAAAAAAAAAATTCAGTTTGGACTTGTAATATTTTTCAAAATTTGAATATCGAAAAAGGAAATGGAAACCGAATAAGGAAATGCAAATCCAATAAGGAAATGAAAATCCAATAAGGAAATGGAAACTGAATAAGGAAATAGAAACCGAATAAGGAAAAAGAAACCGAATAAGGAAATGAAAATCCAATAAGGAAATGAAAATCCAATAAGGAAATGGAAACTGAATAAGGAAATAGAAACCGAATAAGGAAATAAAAAACCGAAAAAGGAAATGAAGATTGAAAAAGGAAAAAGAAACCGAATTAGGAAATGGAAATCGAATAAGGAAATGGAAATCGAATAAGGAAATGGAAATCGAATAAGGAAACGAAAATCCAATAAGGAAATAGAAACCCAATAAGGAAATAGAAACCCAATAAGGAAATAGAAACCGAATAAGGAAATAGAAACCGAATAAGGAAATGGAAATCGAATAAGGAAATGGAAATCGATTAAGGAAATGAAAATCCAATTAGGAAATAGAAACCGAATAAGGAAATAGAAACTGAAAAAGGAAATAAACATTGAAAAAGGAAAAAGAAACCGAATAAGGAAATGAAAATCGAATAAGGAAATGAAAATCGAATAAGGAAATGGAAATCGAATAAGGAAATAGAAACTGTATAAGGAAATGAAAATCGAATAAGGAAAAAGAAACCGAATAAGGAAACGAAAAAAAAATTTGAAAAACTTTTTGAGGAAAAAAAAATTTGAGGAAAAAAAATTGAGGAAAAAAAATTTGAGGAAAAAAAATTTTGAGGAAAAAAAAAATTTTGAGGAAAAAAAAATTTGAGGAAAAAAAAAATTTGAGGAAAAAAAAAATTTGAGGAAAAAAAAATTTGAGGAAAAAAAAATTCTGAGGAAAAAAAATTTTGAAGGAAAATTTTTTTTTAGTTTGGACTTTGTAATATTTTTCAAAATTTGAATATCGAAAAAGGAAAAAGGAAAAAGGAACCAACTTGTGTCTGGTACTTACAATATAAGAACGAACTATAAAAATCAGTTGAAAAAGGCTTATGCCAATTTAATCATTCGTGTCAGTAATTTTAGACTTATTCATGTGTATGCCAACGTAGACTTTTTTTTATTGTATAATGCCGATTTGTTTCCAAACAAGTAAGCATGAAAACCAACGCAACCAGTGTCCCTCCCAAGCTAGAGAGTTGAGGACATGTGTTTGAAATATAGTATAGATGATAGATATAGGGAAATTGGGAAAGGTGGTTACCTTAGACCAATAATTGCATAATTCACGTTTGCTTTTTGTTTCAATCAGTAATCGATGTGAAAGGGAAAAATGTTCAGTATCTCTTGCCGAAAAATAAGCGAGGCCCTGCGGCAAACATTAACGCAAGCTTGCAGCAAACATTTGATGCAAACTTGCCGCAACCATTTTACCATGCAAATGAAGGTTACGACAAGCTTGCTGCAAACATAATTATGCAAATTAGATTTGCCACAAGCTTGCAGCAATTGTTTGCTGCAAACTTGCCGCAAACTTGCAGGAACCACACATATACCAATGTCATGTGTGTAGACACGTTCAATTTGTCTCTTTCAAATTATACATCAACATTTTTAAAAAATAATTCCTGCCTGTATACAAACAGTCATTGAAAGAATTCGTGCGAACTTAAAGATTTAAGGAAATACATACATGCATTTGAGTTATGAAAAAGGAGGCAGAGGTCATTCTCAAATGACATCACCTACCACATATTAAGAAATGAAAAAGGATAAATCTCAAATGTGTATTATTGGGTATAAAGCTAGGTAATGATTGCATTACAGAATTGCACTTAAATTTGATGAACATGGTACAGTACATCAGTTACAAAATTAAAACTTATAATAGCTAAAGTTTTTCAAACACACATAATATATAGTTGCTGTAACTTAATTATGTATGATGTGACATTAATCATTGTATTAAACATGCAGTTCTATGAATTATTTGTACTTACAAAATACATATTCAATTTGAATATCCTACATATCAAACCAAAATACCTCCTTGATCTCTTACATGTGAAATGCATTTTCCAAACACAATCAACATGACCTAGCCACAATTTCAAATTCAAAGTTAGCTTCCAGGAAGTGTCAACTAGGCATGCCCAGTCAATATTGTATAATTCTTGCAATGTTCTGGCAAACATATAGCCGGAATGGTCAAAGTTTTTCTGCAAGCTTGCGAAAAACATTCTGTATTATCTTAACCTTCTGCCAATCTTACGGCAAACATTGATGTTTCTGCAAACTTGCCGCAAGCTTATAGCAAAAAGCTGCAATTTTAGCCGGAAATTTGCAGCTAGCAGCAAAAATCTGCAAACACTATTTTCTTCGTTCCTGCAAACTTGCAGCAACTCTGCTGCAAGTTTGCGGCAAACAGTTCAGTTCCATAAGGGATACCCTATCAAGTATATTACCCTTATAAAATTTGACATAAGGACCCCACTAGTCCAAATAATTACTGACGTCTGGCAAGGCTATTTTTTTATTCTTGGACTCCATCCTCCAAGAAAAATAGCCTTGCCAGAGGTAGTAATTATTTGGACTAGGACCCCACTAGAAATAAGTTTCAATAACTTATAACAGTCTGTCTTACTTGAAAATCGGGATATTTTACAGCCGGGAAGCCAGTGACGCAGGAGAGTTCCCCTAGACGTTTTTGATCACGTGAATAAGACGTAAACAAAATGACGTTTAATCGGGAATGAATTTTCCCGTTTTTGCTCTTTACACATGCTTTATGTGTCGATTCTATGTTGGTATTCAAACATCATAATGTTTACTTGGAACATTGTTTATCTCCGTTTTAAGCGATTCTGCTCAGAATTCACAATTTGACGTAGAAATGATGTCCTGACAAAAGTTGAAATAGTATTTTCCGGCGTTGACAATTTTCTAGTGTGTCAACCTAGGATGCTGGTCGTATTTCATTTATTTTCAGTAGAAAAAATATTACAGATTGTGTTTTATAAATATGTTAATAAAAGAAGAATATTTGTTCAGGGATGAAAATGTGTCAGTTATCAGTGCCAGTCCTAGAGTCAGAATTTGACTCGAAGCGATAGAAATCCCGGTCGATCAGAGCCTCTAAGAAATTAATTCAATATTAAAAGATCATAAAATAAACTGAAAAATTACCAGGACATTACCGTCTTTGACTTTGTATTTATAACGTATTCTATATCAACCAATGAATTTTCTCGACATAAAATATCAAAAAGGCAAAAATTAGGACGTGGAAAGTGTACACGTCAATCATGAATTATGAAGATATCATGTTTCACAGGTTTTTAACTACAGCACTTGTAAGTTTATCGAATTTCCCAAATGAATTGGAAGTGCCACGCATGATACATGACAGGACCATGAAACCACTTCGGTACATGTGTACTAATTTTAGAATCATATTATTACAAATGGACAAAAAGGGCTGTATCTGTTATTGAACAAAACCAAAGAAACAAATGTCTGTATAGATGCATGGCTTTAAAAAAAAACCCGGACATGTGTTATTTTGACACAATTAATGGCTGGTGGAAATTATTCTCACTCTGTCAGAATTCCCACAATACATTACTCAGTATATGTGTCGTAATTTCTGCTTCTTGCTAGGTTTTGATATAGTTATAAAGCCAGCAAATACGAATATCTCATAAAATTAATAAATACACAGGGTAATAAATAAATACGGACGTCAAATCTGTTACAAGTCTGTTCTCTCTCATCATTGGTAATCATACTTATCATGCTTATACAATTTAACAAGAGTACCCAAATAGCACATTCCTGAACTTAAAGTCTAATAGATTAGAGAACGGTAACAGGATTATGGGAAACATACAAGAGAGAGAACAACCTGTCCAAAGAGCAGAAATAAGCCTAATGCCACTTATAGGTCTTCAATGCATTGTTGAGAAAAGTTCACACATGACAGCAGGGTTCAGCTGGTCCTTAAGCAATAATGTTGGTTATTTTGTCAAAATGGATGCTCCACACTAAACCTTGAAACATGCTTATGAATCAAATTAAAAACATACAAGGCTAACAAAGGCTAAGTCTTCCATACTTGGGACAGACACAAATATGGGACAGGGTTAAACATGTTTTGTGAGATCTCAACCCTCCCCCTTCATACCCGTAGCCAGGGGGGTTCAGGGGGTACGGACTAACCCCCCCCTTTGAAAACGAATATTAAAGCACTGTTAAAGTCAACGCTCTGGTCGAAATTGTGACTGTCAAAGTCAAGTTTGTGAGTCCAAATACCCCCCCCCCCCCTTGGAAATTCCTGGCTACGGGCCTGCCCTTCACCTCTAGCAAATGCGGAAATAACAACCACACAGCAAATATGAACAGAAAAATTCAGTTTAAAATAATTCAGTCTTAGTTCAGTCAGGGATATAACTCTATAGGGCTATTACAGAAAAATAACATACATTTGTTACTGTTGACTAAAAAATCAAAGAACTGTGATAACATATGTACATGTATGTTTCACGTTTCAAAGGGACAATATACATCATTAGTTTCTAGTAAAAATGTATACAATGTATCTTGATATCTATATCACTAATGGAAAGCTTCATACTAAAATAATGATAAAAGAGATGATTTTTCATTTCCTATCGTTAATTATCCATTTTTAGATGGTGACGTTCCCTTGTCACCATTTTACGGTGTTTATATACATGTATCATGTATATCTCAACTTGTACGATTCTCTGGTGTATGTAACAATGTTTTAGATTTTAACAAGAGAAATTTATGTATTACTGAAAAATTATTACACCAAGGTTTTCGATATCACAAACTAGTCAAAACATTTACTAAATTTTATCATCAGTATAATGACATCATTCGTAAATATAGCTCAACATGCAGACTTCTTATACGTTCAGGTATTTCACATCCAATTTTTTATGGAAATATTCTTTATAAAGCACAAAAATGTTAGTATTTACCTCAGAAACTAACAAAAACCTTTAAATAGACTTATTAAGAAGGGATATAGTTACGATACTGTTGTCAGGTTATTAAAGATTGCATATTTTGGCATTAATATTGATTCACTTATAGGGTCTTTGCATTGGAACTAAACACATTTATTCAAAAACCAGTTGTTGGCATGACACAGGTTATGTTCTTCTCATATATGTTATGATAGTATGATACTAAACCTACATCTCCTGACATCAGACTCAGACTTCTCTTGAACTGAATTTTAATGTGCGTATTGTTATGCATTTACTTTTCTACATTGGCTAGAGGTATAGGGGGAGGGTTGAGATCTCATAAACATGTTTAACCCAGCCGCATTTTTGGGCCTGTCCCAAGTCAGGAGCCTCTGGCCTTCCTTAGTCTTGTATTATTTTATACGACCGCAAAAATTTTAATTTTTCGTAGTATATTGCTATCACTTTGGCGTCGTCGTCGTCGTCCTGCGTCGTCGTCGTCCGAATACTTTTAGTTTTCGCACTCTAACTTTAGTAAAAGTGAATAGAAATCTATGAAATTTTAACACAAGGTTTATAACTACAAAAGGAAGGTTGGGATTGATTTTGGGAGTTTTAGTTCAAACAGTTTAGGAATTAGGGGCCAAAAAAGGGCCCAAATAAGCATTATTCTTGGTTTTCACACAATAACTTTAGTATAAGTAAATAGAAATCAATGAAATTTAAACACAAGGTTTATGACCACAAAAGGAAGGTTGAGATTGATTTTGGGAGTTGAGGTCTGAACAGTTTAGGAATAAGGGGCCAAAAAGGGGCCCAAGTAAGCATTATTCTTGGTTTTCGCACCATAACTTTAGTATAAGTAAATAGAAATCTTTGAAATTTAAACACAAGGTTTATGACCATAAAAGGAAGGTTGGGTTTGATTTTGGGAGTTTTGCAATTGGTCCCAACAGGTTTTTAGGAATAAGGGGCCCAAAGGGTCCAAAATTGAACTTTGTTTGATTTCATCAAAAATTGAATAATTGGGGTTCTTTGATATGCCGGATCTAACTGTGTATGTAGATTCTTAATTTTTGGTCCCGTTTTCCAATTGGTCTACATTAAGGTCCAAAGGGTCCAAAATTAAACTTAGTTTGATTTTAACAAAAATTGAATCCTTGGGGTTCTTTGATATGCTGAATCTAAAAATGTACTTAGATTTTTGATTATTGGCCCACTTTTCAAGTTGGTCCAAATCGGGGTCCAAAATTAAACTGTTTGATTTCATCAAAAATTGAATAACTGGGGTTCTTTGATATGCCAAATCTAACTGTGTATGTAGATTCTGAATTTTTAGTCCTGTTTTCAAATTGGTCTACATTAAAGTCCAAAGGGTCCAAAATTAAACTAAGTTTGATTTTAATAAAAATTGAATACTTTGGCTTTTTTGATATGCTGAATTTAATCATGTACTTAGATTTTTGATTATGGGCCCAGTTTTCAAGTTGGTTCAAATCAGGATCCAAAATTATTATATTAAGTATTGTGCAATAGCAAGAAATTTTCAATTGCACAGTATTCAGCAATAGCAAGAAATCTTCAATTGCACAGTATTGTGCAATAGCAAATATTTTCAATTGCACAGTATTGCGCAATAGCAAGAAATATCTAATTGCACAATATTGTGCAATAGCAAGAAATTTTCAATTGATTGGAGTTATCTTTCTTTGTCCAGAATAGTAGTTGAATCAACTTAAATCATTGTTTTATACAATATACAATGTATATTCACTTTTACTGCCAACTGATAAATTAAAACAATCTTTACCATTCAGTGATAACAAGCACCTTTTGTTACATTTTAAATTTTATGATGTATTTAAATGAGTAATAATTGTTGCAAACTCCATTAGAAATTTGAATTGAGATCAGTTTTGGAAAAAGGGAAAGGGGGATGTGAAAAAAAAATGGTTGGGGGGGGGGGGGGGGGGGTTTAAATTTTTCTCATTTCAGATTTCATAAGTAAAAAGAAAATTTCTTCAAACATTTTTTTGAGAGGATTAATATTCAACAGCATAGTGAATTGCTCAATGGAAAAAAAAGTATTTTAAGTTCATTAGACCACATTCATTCTGTGTCCAAAACCTATGCTGTGTCAACTATTTAATCACAATCCAAATTTAGAGCTGAATCCAGCTTGAATGTTGTGTCCATACTTGCCCCAACCGTTCAGGGGACAACCTCTGCGGTCGTATAAAGCTGCACCCTGCGGAGCATCTGGTTTATTTGGGATTCCTATAGAAAATTTTGTAATCTTGCGGTTACATGGTGACTAAACCTTGTAAACAGATAAAATTAGGGGAGACATTTGATTGGTTAACTTCCAATGATGGTTATTTTCTTATTGAATGAAATGTTATGTGAATTTTTTTCTATAATACTGTACAGGATAAGAATTTACTCATGCCAAGTATTTCTTTATTTGAAACAAAGATAAATTCTGCACATTTTTTTGAAAAGTGCAAATTTAACAAAGACTAATAGGGGAAAATCAATGGTGGTATTACACCTTTAGTATGGCGTTCATTATCACTGAACTAGTATATATTTGTTTAGGGGCCAGCTAAAGGACGCCTCCTGGTTCCGGAATTTCTCGCTACATTGAAGACCTGTTGGTGACCTTCTGCTGTTGTCTATTCTATGGTCGGGTTGTTGTCTCTTTGACACATTCCCCATTTCCATTCTCAATTGTAAGTTCAATTGATAAATACTATATTATCTTTATGTACAAAATGTATACTTAACTACAGAAAGATAATAGTTCATAGTTTGTCAATTCTGCATAGTACACATATTGCAGAAAAAAATATGCCTGTATTAACTAAAGGGTGTTATCACAGCTACTCAAAAGCATTTGCTCAGACACAGATCATGCTTAATTACAATGTATTCTTATTTATTGTAAGAAATAATGAAACGAATGACAAGAGCATGTAATGAGGTTCTGCGCAAGT
>CM034351.1:44655203-44723638 GCA_019925275.1 Mytilus edulis
GTAGGTAGTTGCTTATGTGACAGTAGGACCATACAAAACAATTTGGTTGTTTGCCCTAACCCCACCGTACATTGTACCTACATGTACCCAAAAAATAGCTACATTGTACATGTAGCTGCCTACTTTAATCAGACAGGCATGGAGACTAAAAAACATTTGAGGCTTTAATTTCTCTTTGTTGAAAAAAAAGAAAATGACTACATTTACCTACATGTACCTACCCACTGTTTCAATCTTTGGGTAGGGTTTGGTCAAACGAAAATAATTTAAGTGTGGCCTAGTGGTATTGCCATCGATATAGTTTTCATATATATATATATTAAATACGAATTTGAATGAGTTTCTGGTCTCAAAGTTATCCTAATTTTCTCAGAATTTTTACATGTGTTTATTTATACCTTTCGTTAATTATAATTATATATAAGGGTTTTTAGGTCCATATTTGTTGTACTTAGTTATAATAAAAGTTGTACTTTAAAATCTTTACTAATGACACCTATACTGGTATCAGGTCTGTTTTTCACTCCCAAAACACATACATACCCTACACTTTCGCCTCCTATTTTTATTCAAATACTGATTGAATTATAAGATATATATTAAATATTAAACTCAGTAAAATTTTATGGACCCAAATTTCCTGAAAATTGTATCCCGGAATAATGAATTTCCAAAAAATGTCACTTCTGGTCAGGCCTCTACAATAACTTTTTTTTCAACTTGTCCAGTAGGACAAGTACATACCAAAACTTACTTGTCCGAATGAAATTGTTACTTGTCCAATTTTTTTTTACTAAAAAAAAACTTTTTACATCTTAAGTTGATTAAAGGAACAAAACTAATTTAAACAATAGAACAGAATTTGATGTTTTTCTTTTGAAATACTTTTCAAAAATATGAATCAAGTACAACTGAATCTAGTCATGTCTCAGGACTTAGGTTCTAGTTTTCATCAATGCTAGTCTCATCAGACTCTGCACATGAGGCACCATCTGATAGGCCTATACCATGTATACACTCATTTGTAATTTGTATCCTATATTTTTCTAAGTTGAAAAAAGTGTATTCAAATACAATCAATACAAAGAAGATAAGGTCTGATTGCCAATGAGACAACTCTCAGCAAGAGACCAAATGACACAGAAATTTACAACTATAGGTCACTATATTGCAAGTATTGTTTTTTTCTACTTATGATCAAATATGATTTTGTAAATTTTATGGTAAATAAAAAAAAATAATTTTGTGAAAAAATTACTGGTATGGTATGTATTATAACATGTATAAGGAACAGAATAAGGTAGCAAAATGAGGTACTGATTTGTTTTGGTCCCGAAATGTCTCCCTGCCTTGCCAAACTGTCTATCAATCATGTCTACTAAATATATCTCCTACGGTGTATATCAAACTTGGAGCTAAACCTGCCGAGGTGACGAACTGTCCTGTAAAGTTACATTATCTACAAAGCGCATCATTGATTTGCATCAGTTAGACTGGTTTCTGAGAATAGTATACCTTTTACCTTTTAAATTGTACCTGACAAAGAACCAGTTAAAAATTATCGATTGCAAGTAGAAAAAGAAGAAGAAAACGGTTTTGCATTTAAATAAACAGAATACAGACATGTATGTCAAATTAATATTTGTTTTCTTGTTTTTTGTTTATAATTACTTTGTTCATCAAAGTTGGATTATCAAAATTTATTTTCTGCAAATAATTGAACTTGTCCTGACGGACAAGCTTGATACAGCTTTTACTTGTCCGACCTTTTTTCCCTCTGGTACCGGACAATCGGACAAGCGTTATTGTCGAGGCCTGCTGGTGAATATAAAATTTGGTAAAATTTTATGGACCTAAATTTCCTGAAAATGTTAATCGAATGTTTTGGAAATTTGAATCCATCAAATTTTACCAAATTTTATATTCACTGGAAGTGACATTTTTTGGAAATTCATTATTCCGGGATACAATTTTGAAAATAAAATAAATATTTGCTCACCTCAGATAGAATTGTAACTTATTTTATTATTTCTTTTGGATATTTCTAGAAATATTAATTATTTTGCATCAATAAGCACATAAAAGGTAGGACTTTGTAACTATGGAAAAATTATTAGCTGGCAATGAAGATTACATGCCAAAATTCCCTCTGGAAGTCAAGACGTATAAAAAGTTTCACCATTATTACGATGTAGGAAAGCATCCCAAAAAAAAATTAAAAATAGCCTTGCCAGACGTCATGATTATTTTGACTAGATTTTGGTTCAGCATAGCCTGATTCATAGATTCATCATTGTTCATCGCTACCATGCATGTATAGTGTAGGACTTGCTTCTGTTGCACATATTTTGTTAAAATGTATGCAAAAAATTGACTGCGGGAATATTTACAGCAGTTGCCTTTACAGCTTTAGTTAAGCACTCAATGCAGTAGTCCAAATAATAATGATGTCTGGCAAGGCTATTTTAATTTTTTTGGGACGCCGTCATAATTATTCGGACTATCAATCAGTCTTCACGACGAACTTTTAAATCTACAGGCCCGGAGCTCAATTTTTGATAATTTTTAGTTAGATTCTGTTGGCCTGTAGATATGATTTTTACAGGCCCCAGAGCAATTTTACTAGCCTGGGCTGCCACTCAGCGTGAAGACTGTATCAATGCAGGTGATTGTTCAGGCAGGATTTACGTAACAATTCACATATACACTGCAGCCTTCAGTATCGTCTAATCCTAAAAATGTCTTTCCAATTGAGTCACAAAGTCATAGGCACCAAGAGTGACTGTGGCTTGATTCACCGATATTTGGGTGAGGGTGGACGATTAATTCACGAAGACAGTCTACTATGGACTCGCAGTCTCACATGAGAATAGGTAGAGCAGACATATTATTGCCATGAGTAATCAACTTTCGAAAAAAAATCAATTTAGGTGAATAACGTACCCATTCTTTTTGTATTTCAATTTGGACAAAGTTATTGCAGAGTCTTTTGCCGATAACCGGAAGTTTACACGTGTATTTGTAGTACGCATGCGCAAAATTCACTATTCATTACAACAAGTTCGGTGTAACAAAATCCGGGATTTTATAAATTGGATTATTATTTGATGCATTTTATATGTTGTAGTTTAATGTTACATAGCTCTAATGTAAATACATGGTATTCTAGTATAGATTATATTCAGAGAGAGATTGAATTACCAAATGTTGACCAATCAGTTGGTTCTTTATGTCAGTAGAGTGGGGTACGCATATTCGTCAAAATTTCAATAACTTGGACTGCAAATCAAAATTTTTATGGTTAATGATCACTGAAGATCAACATATACTGAAAAAGTTATGCATTTTTCTTATCCAGAGTTTTCAATTGAGATCCACAAATTCTGTTAATGGCTAAATCTCTTTTAGTTTATCTATATATATATATTTTAAATTCAAAAATTGAATTTAAGTGCACATTTCTCTATGTGTATGCATATTTCTTCTATTAATATGTAAATGCTTATAAACAAACTGCAGTAAAACTCTAAGGTGCTTATCATATTCCTGCAATTGTCAAAAAATATAATTATATACATAAATATCTAGTAATTGGTTGCTGTGTGTACATGGGAGAAAAATACCCTTATATCTAATCAGTTGGGGCTGCATATCATTTGTATGCAACTCAAAACACCATATCTGTTTAAAGGGGAATAATCCTTACAGAAATTGATTGATTGTCTCCCATATTACTTTCTATTCCATGTGCATGCAATAACTGTTCAGAGTTCTATTGTCATGTATTTCATTTTATTATTTCATTGTTATAACAAATCATTGTATGAAATTTAAAACCCGCAAGGGTCCATAATTGGATTAATAAAGTATTCTTATTCTTATTCTTATTCTTATTCTTATTCGCCGGGGACACAATTTCGCCGTTTTACTATTTTGAGGTGTAAATACTTCAAAAGATGACTGAAATGAAAGAAATATACCGGTGACTTAGATTTTTATAACAAATATGGTTATTCTTTAAACTATGACAAAATTGCGGCACTTACCACAGGGGACCGAAAAACGGACAACGACTTTTTGGCCAATTTCCTGAATGAAAAACACCGGTTTCAAAGAAGTATTTACTAGTAAATTATTTACTGATTGCCCTAAATTTCAGTTCTGTGCACCTTTAAAATGTCTGCTATTGCCATCTATAATGAAGTTGATTTGAAAAATATTGTTTAAAGCTGCAGTTATTTGGGTTTAAATAGATATATAAAAACGGCGAATATGTGCATGTCCCCCATTGACAAAACATCAGGCAATTTCAAACACCCTTAAAACTTACTTTTCAGATGATTATTTTCAAACAAACACGTTTTCAAGCTTAAGAATATTTTGCATTTGAAGTTATCTTCATATAGAAATATCAGTATACTTCAAAAACACATTGACCTGAACATAAACTGTAGAAAACATGGAAAGGTATGGCGAAAATGAGCACCCCACTCTATGTTAAAAATAAACTATACAATGTAAAAGTTATTTCACATTTTGGAATAAACTGAAGTATCAAACCCCTTATGAAACTGAATCGTTTGCCGCAGCAAACAAAAAGTTTGCAGGCACACAGAAAATAGTGTTTGCAGATGTTTGCCGCTAGCTGCAAACTTCCGGCAAACATTGCTGCAAGCTTGCGACAAGTTTGCAGAAACATCAATGTTTGCCGTAAGATTGCCAAAAAGTTTAAATAATAAAGAATGTTTGCCGCAAGATTGCAGAAACTTTGACTATTCTAAATGTTTGCCAAAAGATTGCAGAAAACTTTGACCATTCTATATGTTTGCCAGAACATTGCAGGAATTACACAATATTGACTGGGCATGCCTAGTTGTCACTTCCTGGATGCTTACAATTTGAAATTGTGGCTAGGTCATGTAGGTTGTGTTTCATTAATAATGCAGTCTTACTAGTTAATTATTGTTAAGTCAGGGATTTCGTTACCACAAATTACACAACGCCTATATTTATACTTCCATAGATACAACATTTACAAAGGTCATGAGTTGGTGCGCAATCAGTATCAATCCTTATTAGTTAAAGATTTTTTTCTAGAGGTTACCAATTCAACACTGTAGTTAAATCTTTGAATATTTAAATAGTTTTTATTGGTATGAAAATTGATTTTGTTATCAGACAGTAAATTAAAACCATTTTAAATATACATGTAATATGTACTTTCACGAAACTCAGCTGTCGGTATCTATATTTTGGCATTAGTGCATACAATCATGTTTTTCTCTGACTGTTAATGACGTCTTTATACATTTTGTATTTTAATATTGTATTGTGTATTTTTGTATATATGTTATGTTAGTCACAGATCATGTTTTTGATTTATATGGCAATACAATTATTTGATTTGATTTGATTATAATAATTGGCTATGAACATGATGAACTAGCTGTCAAGTAACTACGAATACGCTCATGCAGATCTATACTTAGTTGGCTTAGTTGGCAGTTGTCACTGGTTCATGTTTCAGGGATTTTATAAAATCACTATAATCATGCAGTTCAGTTAAATCTCTTTGATTTAAACATTCTTATGAAAGTCTACAGCAATTACATTTAACATTTAATTTGTAAAGTACCTAGTCAAAATCAGGGATTTTATAAAATCACTTTATAAGATCTTATAATTACATTAGATGTATGTTTCACTTCAATACGTTATTCTGATTGGCTAACTACACATCACGTGTTATTCCTTAAGCAATTGCATTACTCAATAAAACTTTTCATTCATGATAACACAGGTCCCACAATAAAGTGCACAAGTAAATTAAATAACAAATTGATAAAATTCGTGTTTTCATGATCCTAGCTAAAAAATGTAATCATAAGTATTGAATGCTTCTTTTTGTAACTTCATAGGGTTGTAAAAGCATTGACCGTGCGCACATTTTTAGAATGAAGCGCTTCCACGCTTCATACAAAATGTACTTCGGTCAACGCTTTTACACCCCAATGAAGTTACAAAAAGAAGCATTCAATTCTTAAATAATCATGCAGTTCAATGATTATGAAAAATCCCCGATTTTACAAATTCACTGTAACATATATAATTATAGCTTGTCACAGTCAAACAGCAACATTTTATAGATATGTACGTACAAATGATCATAAATGATAACGCGCTATTGTCTGACCTCCGTCCCTGTATAGACAAGTCTCTATTTATCATGTTTATGGAGAGGTATGTTGCAGGAGTCGGATGTACTGTTAATATTCATTTATACGTGCTTCTAGGCATTTGTTTTGTGTTTTGTACACAATCCAATTCTACCCAACAATACGACAAAATAATCCTGTCTAGTCTTTTCGTTGAAATTGTTTGACATTTTTCATGTCGGGGCCTCTTTTAGTTTATAATGCGGTATATGTTTTGCTTATTCTAGAATGCTGTACGGTGAAAACTAATTTTTTTTAAAACTTGTATGGTACATCATTGTGTCTCTGGTTAAGATTTGCATCTCTCCTGGGCAATCAACCAAATGTATCATGCATAAACCCATAAACCATAATCAGTATCACTCGACCAAACACTAGCTTGCTAGCCCCTCTTTTTTAATGCACGACCTGCACGCACAGCAAGATGCGTTAAACATGAAAAATAGTAGCGAAAATTGAATGATTGTATGAAAGTATAGTCGTCTCATAAAGGTTTATAACATATGTTCGTTTTGACTCTTATCTTTAATTTTCACAAAAGCAGTGCAGTTTGTTATCTTTTAAATTAAACTCTGTCGACAAAATGGAGACTTTCTACTGTTTAGTGCTTTTATTGCCTGGCCTTATGGCAGCAGTTGACATGCAAAAAGAAATCTCAGAAATACGTTACATACTTAAACAACAGGAATCGATACTTAAACAACAGGAATCGCAAATTATAAGTCTCCGTGATGAAAACCAGGCTATTCGGAAAGACGTAAGTCGACTAGATATGGAAAAACAGTCACTGAAAATGGAGATTCTTTCCCTTCGGAAACACGTCGATCGACTAGAACTTGAGAACCTGACCCTAAAGAAGGAAGTTGGTAGTCTTGGGCTGATTATGTCGTCCACAGGAGTCAAGAGACCAAATGGTACCCACCATCAAATAGAACATACCAAAGATGTTTCCAGAGTTGAGGCAATGAAAGACAAAACAGGGATAGGGAATCGATACCCCAAAACAAGAAGAGGTTAGTTTGCTATATGCCACTTTAATTTTCGTGATTTCATAAAAAACGAGGAAATCGATATCCCCTTCCGGTACATATTGCCTGTCTAAAGTAAGGACCCCCAAAGTGGCTGTATTTTTGTCAAATCATGGCGTATTTATTGGTGGAAATTTATGTTTGTTGACCAACCCTGCAGCTCGTTTCTGTTTTTATGCAATTTGAATATGCATCGTCCCGATTTACAGGTTGAAATATTGGCACCTTTCTTATTTTGAAAACTGATTGTTGTCTTTTTTATTATGATTTTTGGTATAACATAAGCACACTGCAGGCACTCGTCTCAGAATTTTTTCCCCATATATACCTTTATATAACGACATTTATTGTCGAAATCCGGATTTGGTGTACAAATAAATATTGATACCTCATGTTTGTGGCATAACATCTTGGCCACAAGTTTATTGTTTTCTGTTTAGTATCAAATTTATATTAAGATCCATTTTGTTACATCTTGTGATCAATTTTATTTGGCAATCGCCAATGGAAGTCAGCAGGGTTAAAGAACACCAGTTGTTCGACCTGTTAGTCAAATGCGTTTTGTTTAAATATACCTTTTCACTTTTTTGGTCTTTTGGAAAATGTTGTTTGTGCTGTTTTTAGACCCTTCTACAACGAAATTTGTTTTACATGCACACGTATAAAAGTTTTTATCCGACGCAATCATATATTATAGGTTTGAACGTAGTTTTCAATTTATACTCCTTTATATAAAGGTATATAGGAAAAACAATTTCTGAGACGAGTGCCTGTGCATAAGCATTGGGTTTGCGTTTCATTGTCTCACATTTCACCTAATATACCACGCAGTGCATTAACTGGCTGTAGTTCTGAGGAGCAATTTGATTGTTTACCCCTCCCACCAGAATGAATATTTCACAGAAAAAGGTACATGTTTATATATTGATAATAAAAATACTTGATAAGTTTTCTTTATTTATTTTCAGAGCAATTAAAAGCGAAACGTTTAATTGGCACAGTCCAAGTAAACACACAGACTACTGCATTCTATGCTTATATGAGTAAGAGTGAACCGCACCCAAGCGCACATCATCAACTGATATTCGATGAAGTAAAAACGAACATGGGTAATGGTTACAGCAAATACACTGGAACTTTTACCGCACCGACTGCAGGGGTATATGTCTTTGCATACACGTTATATACTGGTAATCACGGAGCAATGTTATTTGACTTACTTGTTAATGATGCTATATACGATAGCACATATGGAGAAACTAACGATGTCAGTAGAGACTACGACTCTGATTCCGGAACTATTGTGGTGGTGCTAAATCAAGGTGATAACGTATACCTACGATCGTACCAAGACTGTTCCGGGCTTCTACTTGGTGGTAGAGATGCAAAGTCTACATTTGCAGGATGGAAATTGAACTAATTTTGTTCAATAAATCATATATCTTTTTCTGTCTCCTTTCTTTGAAAGCAATGATTATTCTAATACTAAACGAGTTGACTCTCATTTTGTGTGTTGGTTTCAAGGATTTCAGGTTGTAAACTGACAACTTAATATGAACTGTGTCCTATTCAGAAATATCATGAATATTGTGGTGTATTTCCTTTTCATTTCTTCAAATGGTTAAAAGTCGAAATTTATTTTTGAATGTCCTTCCCGTGATCAGCCGAGTCGCATTTCCTTAATCATTGTTAAGCCTCCCTATAACTTCTCTATATGTTCCGTTGCAATGAAAGAGGGGATGGCTGAGTTGTAATGATGGGGAAATGTTGACTTGTACGAGAAGCGCTTCTTCTGTAGGAGCTGTTTCAGTATTCGTTGCAGTAAATAATTGCCTATCACATGTTCAATCATAAATATTTAATTCACGGCTTTCTAAAGCAAGGATAACAACAACATGGGGCTTACATGATTAAAGAACTTTGAAATTCATAAAATAATAAAAGTGTAGTCTAAATCGGTGATTATAATGATGTTGATTAGCAAGGATGGATTTCTAATGAATAATATAAGAAAAAAAGAACATCTCTTTTTAGGTTGCTGTTAGCTCTTTCAGAATCGACGCAAAACAGCAAGGTGATAATAAATGCTTGTCGATTGCCATTCATACAACATACTTTAATTAACACGCGAAACGTAAAAGACTGTAGATTACAT
The DNA here is from genome assembly GCA_019925275.1 of Mytilus edulis. NCBI lineage: Eukaryota > Metazoa > Mollusca > Bivalvia > Mytilida > Mytilidae > Mytilus > Mytilus edulis. The sequence continues at coordinate 44,664,602 of CM034351.1, forward strand.
AACTGGATTACTAAATAATCTAAACAGATCAAGACCACTGCCGCATTCAGCTTAATCAGAAAACAAGAAGAACGAGACTCTTTTTCTATTTTACTGATGCCTTGTTTGAAATTCAAGATCGGATTCGAGAAATACGTTTCTAGTTATTGTGTAATTATAGATTCTGAAATCTGTATGGAAGAGATTTTTAAAAACTAATACTTGTTTAAAGTAATGTTTATATTTAAACACAACGTATATCGATGGACCCTATCTTGTTATAATCAACAGTTCACAAAAGGTGTTAAGCTTCCTGGTCGCCATTTTGTTAAAGGCATTATTTCTTCAAGGTAAATTTACAATTTTTCCTAATTAAACGTCATTTAAAGTCTTAAAAACAATAATTTAGGCACTCATAACTCATTGTTATTTCAAAAGATCGCTTAATTATCATTATGTCGATACAAGTTGCATAGCTAATCCATTACTGTGTATTACTGCATGGAGTCAAAGGAACCCGGGTTAATCGTGGTAGGTCTAGTCTAAAACACGCATGAAATGCTGATACATTGTAACGAGTTCATGTCTTCACTTGTTTTGACAACTTATGCCCCTGTTATGTGCCATCAAATTAAACGCCTTCCTTTCTTTTTCGCTTTTTCGTTCCACTTCTATTATTTTATTCTCTAATATGGTTGCCTCACAACCTCTCTGTCCGGTTTCCACTTAATATCGACATTTTTGTTATAGAAGTAAGCGTCGATGATTGTTTTCCAGGTGTTTCATTATCCCCATATAAACTGATAAATTATCTTTCACACATTTACACAATTAAGTGTATTTTGCAAACGTTGTTAGGGTTTTCGTGTCATCAACTATTATCTAAAATCTAGTCATACCCAATCTAACAAAGGGGTTACATGCAAGTTTGGTCTATAATCTTGGCTTTGAATAGAGAAAATCTGTCGGGGGGGGGGGGGGCTAAAAATTTCAAAATGTTAGACATTCCTATCGTCTATTTACACCGGAACGACTTCTTATGGAGGTTATTGCCCTCCATGACGAGTTTTAAAAATTTCCGATGGTGTATACTATTTGTTCAAAGCTTCATATTTCAGAAGGAAGACGACCTTGATGCTCCACACTTTATGTACAGATACCTTACATCACGCATTTTCAGTCTGTCATATGTGTATTGTCTTTGACTTCTTTTTTCAAGGTTTAGTGACTGCTTGAATTCTTTTTTTGAAATAATCACTTATTATGAGTAAAATTATAGGTATATTTGGAATATGGGTTCCTTGCAAGGTCTACATGTCCGTCAGGTGAGGTTCATCTGACCTCAACCTTATTTTATGGACCAATGTTACGCTACGTTACGTGGTCAAGTCCGTATCTCAGATACCATAAGCTATTTGTCAACTATAGTTAGTGTATGGAATGATTAAAGGTACATGTCCAACCGTTATGTTTTATCTGACAAGTTTATGAGATACTAGTAATAAAAGAATGTAGGACAGAAAGTCACAGGACAAAAAGTCACAGACAAAAAGTCACGAACAAAAAGTCACAGGACAAAAAGTCACAATTCATTTTTTCTGATTATTTTCTTTAAAGAAAAACAGCTTATTTCTACAAAAATATTTTTGTATTTTTCTTGAACTATTGTATATATACCAACTTTGTAAACAAAATTTATCAAAAATATATGAAAGATAATCAAATAGAATGAAATTCAAAACAGTGTGGCTGTGGCCATTGATTGACACATTAAATTCATCCATTGACTGGGACAATTTACGTGAACGTTTGTCTGTAACGACCACTGTTAACGACGTACCTACGATAGACATTTAAACTGTGGGGTCACCAAAGGTTTCTTAACGCCTTTAATTATAAAATAATTCGAAAAATTAATCAGGAATAACCTTTATGTTTTGATTTATATAATTGGTATAAATCAAACATCGTGTTATTTCTGATTAATTTTTCGAATTACTTTATTAAGGTGTTGAGAACCTTTGGTGACCCCAGATTAAGTGTCTTTAAAAAGTTCATAGGGAGCAGTGGTCGTTACATACAAACGTTCACCTAAATTGTCCCAGTCAATGGATGAATTTAATGTGTCAATCAATGGCCACAGCAACACTGTTTTGAATTTCATTCTAATTGTTAAAAAACCAAAATGTCAAAGTGGCTTGGCACTTAAATGGCTTCATGGTGTCAAGAAATATATCTTTTGCATGATTAAAATTAAATAAATCTTGATTTTTCAAGTATAATGACACATTTCCTAAACTTTAATTTGAATATATGTATTAAGAAGTAAATATTTCAAGATATTTCTCTTATATATTCAAACAATTGTCAACAAATTATTTGTGACTTTTTGTCCTGTGACTTTTTGTCCTACCAAATTTGTGACTTTATGTCCTGTGACTTTTTGTCCTGTGACTTTCTGTCCGTTTACCTAATAAAACCTTCATATTACCGTCATATTTAACAGGTTTTCAACAGAAATTCAATGATAAGAAAACAGGAGACATTTCAGCGTTTGCACTGTCACCCATTTTTGTATGTTTATTCTGTTCTGAAACTAGTTAGAGAGAAACCGTATTTAAGCTAAAACTATCAGCGAGATATGATCTACAAATGTTTTATCTGACAATTTTAAGACAATAGACAATAGACAATAGACAATAGACAATATTTTATTCGCACAAACACATTTACATTAAATGGTTATGGCATACAAAATTAAGACAATAAACTGACAATAGTTAAATTGATTATAATTATATTAGAGTGACAGTGGTATTCACAGCGAAGAAGAAAAAGGTTATAAATATCAACAGTTAACACATTGTTAATGTTCATGAACAATTAAAAAAAGAACACAAACAAAAATTAGGTTGCATATTAAAAAAGTTATACAGATGTTCTTAATAAAAGACAATCATTAATATACTTTATGGTGATTTTTATAATGACTGGTAGACTGCTATTTAAAAGTACAGTCAAATGATTTAGTGTTATAGTGGACAGCAATTTAATAAAATTGAAATTAAGATTTTTATTTATATTTTGTGTATAGATATCCCTTAATGATTTATAGGTTCATTGTACGTTTAGATTTGTTTTTTCCCTCGGATACCATGAGCAATATTATTTGATGTAAGGAATGATTGCCAGATGTACATGTCCGTTTGGATGGTTTTAGTTGACCTTGGCCGTATTTACGTGGTTTATTGGACAACTTATTTTTTTCATACTTTTGTTAGTTTATTAGATACTATTATCAATAGGTCAACTATATTTGATGTATGGAATAGTTGTAAGTTGTACATGTCTGTCTGGTAGGATTCATTTGACCTTGATCTCCTTTTCATGATTTATTGGTCAATGCTAAGATTTTGTTGTTTGATCGGTTTTTCATGTACAATTATCATTAAGATAACTATATTTGGTGTATAAAATGATTAAAAGGTGTTTATGTATGTATGGCAGTGTTCATTTGACCTTGACATTATCTTCACAGACAATTGTTAATGTTAAGTTTATGAGATTCTTGTAATGTAACCTTCATATACCTTTTTATAACGCGCTTTAAACATGAATTCGATGACAAGTAAAGCAGGCGAGACATTATAGTTTTTGCACTGCTCCCCATGTTTTTTTTTGTTCGGAAACTAGATAGAGAGAAACCGTATATAGCTAAAATGATCAGCGAGACGTGATCTACAAATGATGTTAAATGGTCGAAATCGTCGGTCGACTCCTGATCGAAATTATTTGCATTAAATGAAAATTTTGTTTTGTTGTTAATTCGGAAAATGTATAAGTAGATAATTCAAACAAGAGTGCACACCATGAAATGTCTCGCCTTCTTTACTAATCATTGATATAATGTTGATAGTCCTAAATATAAAGCTTAATTACAACATAAACTTAACATTAACCAAGAAAAACTAAACATTGACCAATGAACCATGAAAATGAGATCAAGGTTAGATAAACCATGCCAGGCAGGTATGTACAGCCTACAATTCTTCCACACAACAAATATAGTTGACATAATGCTTATAGTTTAAGAAAAACAGACCAGAACACAAAAACTTAACTAACACTGAGCAATGAACCGTGAACATAAGGTCACGGTTATATAAAACTTGCGCGACTGACACATAGATCATATAATATTTCCATACACCAAATGTAGTTGACCTATGTGAAAATTTTTACTATAAACACTTAACCATGAAAATGAGGTTAAGGTCAGATGACACCTGCCATGCACCGAATATACTAGACCTATTGCCTATAGTATCTGAGATATGGACTTGATCACCAAAACTTAACCTTGTTCTCTGATCCATCAAATAGGGTTGAGGTAAAGTGAAAACTAACTGACGGGCATGAGGACCTTGCAAGGTATGCACATACCAAATATATCTATCCTATTACTAATAATAAGAGATAGTTTAATATTACAGAAAAGGCATCCATATACAAAGTATGAAGCATCCAGGTCTTCCACCTTCTTAAATATAAAGCTTTAAAGAAGTTATTTAACGCCGCCGCCGCCGCCGTATCACTCCCCGTACGTCAAGCGTTCTGCGACAAAAACGTACACTCGACATAAAAGGTTTATAGCAAAATTAAATATCTGCAAATTAGTCAACATGGCAGACATAATTAGTTTGATTGCAAATATGAGTAATTTGCATGACGAACTGACACAAATTTAAGTTACTGATTACAGGACCCTTTTAGGCATCACAAGTTTAGGAACGCAAATTAACACTTTTAAACCTAAATTTCGAAAGAAAAAAAAATCGGTCACTGTTTTTGGGATGTACGGCGGGGAGTTAGGCGTTAAATCTTTTCATATTTAGACAGTGTTAGATATGTTGTGTCCTGTAACTAAATGAAGGTCATGTTCAATTTTCACGATTTTAGCTTTTCTCGTTGTCGAACGAGTTGTAGACCTTTCAGTAGCCAAAATTGATACTTATTATATGATTTAGTCTTATTTTTGAGTTATTTCCCTTTGAACAGAAATGGTGTAATTAATGTATACACTAGTAAATAGAAAGTCTATCAATGATTATATCTGTTTAATTGATTTTAGTCAGGTTTGGTAAAAAAAAATTATAACCATTTTTTTAAGTCATGTATGTTTTGAAGGTAGACGTCTCAGTTGTTTTGCGGATTTTATTTATGTTGTGTGTGTTAATGTTTAATATAAACTTGATCCTGTTTTAGGGGTCCAGATTTGCAAATATCATTTTCATGCAGAAAAATCTGGTATGCTGTCACTCTGGCAGCTTTTATTTACTTGTCTCACTCTGATTAATTTAATAAGGTACAGCACAATAAAATCTCATAAAAGTTATCATGACTTCGTAAACTCATTAACTAGTCAATCAACAAAGTTTCATTGACCTACATATTCCATAAAAAAAGAATGTCGGCACAAATTTTCGTTTTAATCTTAGTTTATAAGATTATTAGAATGCAACAAAACTAAAACATATTACATTATAACCATTATTGTAATATTGAAGGTTTAAATATAATCAAATTCATAGCAGTGTGGTCGACGGTAAAAAGTTTGTTATAAAATAAATTGTTATAAATTGAACAGAAAAAAATACATATAACTTGTTTGTCATTGGCGATGATTTTAAGCTCACACAGTCTATCAGAGGCCTTCCAGTGGGGGATTTAAATAATCATTTGTTACACATTTCGATACATAAAATTAAACTTTCTTTTCACAAAGCTTTTAAGGAACCTGTTTTGAATAATTTTTATACCATCATATACAACAGTTTCATTTTTAAGTAAATAATGTTTTAAGCTGATAACATTAAATAATATAAAATACGAAAGATCCGCAGGTTGCCTTTGGCCTGCTTTCTGATTTTTTTTTCTGGTTGTTGTCTCTTTAGACACATTCCCCGTTTCAATTCTCAATTAGACGTTAGCAACCGCGTGACCTTCAAAAATAAGCAAAACACATACTGCATAGTATGAAAGTTTTAAATAAACTCACCATAGATAGCAGACTAAATTTAGTATATACACCAGACGCAATAAAAGGTCTTTCCATAGAAAACACGGGAGATGAGTTTATAACAGACATGGAAAAAACCGCCCCTGTCAACAGTATATTATATTTATATTTTATTTGCGATCATATAATTTAATAGTCGTCCTTAACTATGTAAATTGGGTCGATTAAAAAAAATAAGTTGATATAAAAAAAAGAAAAAGTGGAATGATTGCCAATGAGACAACCCTCCATAAGATACCAAAATGAATACGTTTCCGAGTTTCGCCAAAGTGTTTTTTTCACAAGTATAGTAGTGAACAGAACAGTTCAAGCAAGTTCCTATATACACCACGCTACACATTTTGCGACCTAGTATACTACATGTATTTGAAATAACGTAAATGCAAATTTCACAAGGCTTGATCCAAATAGCGTATTTTACTGTCCAATAACTTGAAAGTACGAATAAGACAGTCCTGGCAGAAGTATATTTTCTATTATTTTGTCTATATGTTTTGATTTTGCACAACTTTTGAAAGTTGATCATGCATTCGTTCTAAAATAAATATTCATACCTGATAAAAGTTAAAAAGATGACATAATTCGGCAACCGCAATTGATAAATCCATATAACACCCGAAAAAAGAATAATTATCAACACATGCATCGTAACTTTTATAGCCATTTAAATCAATTATTTCGGAAAGTACGTTTTCAATATTAAAAATCAAAACGTAAAGGTTATTCCTGATTAGTTATTCGAATTAATTATTTTTAGGCGTGGAGAACCTTTGGTGACCCCACAGTTTAAACGTCTTTCATAAGAACGTCGTGGGCTGTGGTCGTTACAGACACACGTTCACATAATCTGCCCCAGTCAATGAATGAATTTTAAAATGCGTCAATCAATGGCCACAGCTACACTGTTATGAATTTCATTCTAGACAAATCTCAAATGAAAACTTAGACGCCTAGTGTACCAAATGCTTTTCTTACTTCTAAATGCACAACACTTTAACCTAATATGGACCATATACGACCCACTATTCGTATAATGACCTGATAAGAAAGACACTAGCTCAAGTGATTATCTTAATAATAAATTCTTTTTCGAAAAACGGATATGCTAAAGTTCTATCTTAGAGTTTGAAATTATTTTTCATTACAGAAATATGGCAGCCAATTTCTGCGAACCATGTACTGCGCGTGGTATGACTTCAACAGCATCCCAATGGTGTACCGAATGTGAAGAAGCCCTATGTTCAGATTGTACAGAGGTGCATAGAGTTCAAAAAATATCCAGAAATCACCATTTAGTCGAGATAGGTAAAATACCAGACCAAATACATTTGTCGTATAATTGTTCAAAGCATCAACAATTACCTTTTGACTATTTTTGTGTAGATCATGATGTTATTTGCTGTAAGGAATGTTGGCCAAAATATCACCAAACATGCAAGAAAGTCACATCAATTGACATTGCTTCAAATAATTCCAAGCAATCGCAGGCTTTCCTGGATTCTGAAGAGCAGTTGCGTTTTATTCTAGAGGCGTTAGAAAAATTGAGCAAGAATTGCAAGGATAATGGAAGTCGAATTAATCAAGAAGAAACTAAAATTTTGAAACAAATAAAAACAATGAAAGAAAATGTTATGAAACAGTTGGAAGCTTTAGAGAAGTCACTCTTAAAACAACTCACTGAAAAGAAAGACAAGTACGTAATCAGTTTAAAACAACAGGAGAAACGAATAGGGGACTTGGTAAAATCTACGAAAGCTCAAAAAGAATCGTTGGAATTTATTAGAGATCATGGTTCTGATAAACAAGCGTTCATTTCTATCCACTTATCCCAACCAGTCTTATATGAAATTGAAAACAAAGCTAAGCAGCTTACCGAATCGTTTGCAGACATCAGTTTTACGTTCGTAGAAAGCGGTTCGAAGGAAAAATTAACAGATCTCGGGACAATAGAAATAAAGGAGACCCCTTTTTCCATTCCATTTGTCCCATACAAGCAGCGTCAGTCACAGGTTCCTGTTGTTCTCAAGCACCAGATCACTTCTTTCACCCATATCTATGACATCGATATGAAAGAAGAAATATTGAGTGGAGTAACTGGCATCACGGTATCTGACAATAACACATTGATATTCTGTGATGTAATTACGAAAAAAGTTTATTTTTGTGATGAAAACGATGCCTACCAATCATCTATCAACTGTTCGTGTTCACCATGGGATATAGCAGCAATACCTGGAACAACAACTGCTGTTATGTCTAGTGAAGATAGACCGTGGATTCAGTTCATCGACATCAGCAAGCGTGTGTTATTAAAGAAGATAGAAGTGGAACAGAGCAAAATCTGTGGTATAGCTGCTACAAAGGATTACATAATTATAGGACAGAAAGGCAAGATGCAGGTCCTAGACGTAAGTGGAAAGTTTAAAAGTAACATATGTCTTGCAGGAATAGATTTTCCATATATTTGTGTGTGCTCAAATGGGAACATTTGCTTTTCATCCCAGGATACAGTCTACTGCATTACGTCTGACGGAGATTCTGTTTTTACCTATGCTTCTCCAGATCTTCGTACAGCACGTAGTATACAGGTGGCGGGTGACGGTCACATATATGTAGTTGGGCGCTATTCGAACAACATTCATAAACTTACATCTACAGGAACTTTAGTCGACATTTTATTGAACGATTATATATCAAAACCTCTTGCGTTTTGTTTTAATCACGACTTTTCTAAAATTTACATTGCAAATAAAGATGGTGAGGTCATATCAGTATTCACGACAGATCAGTAATATTTTATTTTTCAGATTTATATGTGTCAATGTATTGCATACATTGTTATACAGATAAAGGTCTGTTATTGATTGAATAGCAAGATTTAATCTTATTTGAAGGTGTATATATAGATATTGTATTCTATTGTATTCCTCTTCTGAAGAAATATGTCGATAAAATTAGAATCGTCGTCTTGATTTTTCTCGAGCCTGCGACTTTTGTCGCAGAAAGCTCGACATAGGGATAGTGATCCGGCGGCGGCGGCGTTAGATAACTTCTTAAAAGCTTTATATTTTAGAAGGTAGAAGACCTGGATGCTTCATACTTTGTATATGGATGCCTCATGTTACGAAGTTTCCGTCAGTCACATGTCCAATGTCCTTGACCTCATGGATGAGTGATTACTTAAAAAAGTTAAGATTTTTTGTAATGTTAAATTCTCTCTTATTATAAGTAATAGGATAACTATATTTTGTATGTGCATAACTTATCAGGTATTCATGCCCGTCAGACAGTTTTCACTTGACCTTGACCTCATTTAATGGATCAGTGGACAAGGTTAAGAGTTGGTGGTCAAGTCCATATTTCAGATTCTATAAGCAATAGGTCTTGTATATTCGGTGTATGGAAGGACTGTAAGGTGTACATATCCAACTGGCAGATGTCATCTGACCTTGACCTCATTTTCATGGTTCAGTGGTTATAGTTAAGTTTTTGTGTTTTGGTCTGTTTTTCTTATACTGTATGCAATAGGTCTAATATATTTGGTGTATGGAATGATTGTAAGGTATACATGTCTAGCTGGTAGGTGTCATCCATCTGACCTTAGCCTCATTTTCATGGTTCAGTGGTCAAAGTTGAGTTTTTGAGTTTTTGTCTTTTTTTCTAATACTATATGCAATAGGTGAACTATATTTGGTGTATGGAAATATTTTATGATCTATATGTCAGTCGCGCAGGTTTTATTTGACCTTGACCTCATTTTCACGGTACATTGCTCAGTGGAATGATTGTCAGCTGTACATGACCGCCTGGAATAGTTTATCTGACCCTGACCTCATTTTCATAGTTCCTTGATCAATGTTCAGTTTTCTTGCTTAATGTTAAGTTTATGTCACAGTTGTAATTAAGCTTTATCTTTAGGACTATCAACATATTGATATCAATGATTAGTAAAGAAGGCGAGACATTTCAGCGTGTGCACTCTTGTTTGTTTATACTTGATGTTGAAATGTTAATTCTAATATGCATTATATTCGTGTTATATTAGCCCTCACCATTCGCTCGGGCAAAAATAATCACGAATATAATGCCTACCCATGTTAAAACTATAATAAAGTATAGCTTGCATTAATTATTTCGATTCTGAATAGTCTAATTAAGGTAATTTCTATGTCAAGCTATACTTAATTGTAGTTTTAACATGGGTAGGCATTATGTTCGTGTTATTTTAGCCCTCACTATCGCTCGGGCAAAAATAATCACGAATATAATGCTACCCATGTTAAAACTACAGTAAAGTATAACTTGCATCAATTATTTCTTAAATTAAACTGTTTGTTTTTCATAATAAGTGTTGATTTGATAAAATACTGTTTATTTAGTAGTTATTTAATATTCTAATTATAATCAGAGGTTATTCGAGTAACACTTAATTTTGTGGGAAACAAGCCTGAAAATTTGTTGTATTGGCTAATTTTTACACGATCGCAAAAACGTGCGGCCTTATTATAGTATGGCGCTGTGAGCGTAGTCGTCGTCCTAAGTCATATAGTTACAATATTTTGAATACAACTTTATTGATCTCTAGGAAATTTTACCGCAAGGTTCCGTAAAGGAAATCGTTTATGTACGTTTAAGAATTTTGCGCAAACAAGGGGCTTAATGTAAATATTTTCTGGTCTCCGAACGATAACTTGTCTATTGAGTATAAGTGTATTGATTTGTATGAAATTGTACATCAAGGTACCATATACCACAAAAGTACGGCTAGATTGAAATGTGTTTTTTTTGTAGTGTTCGCATAGGATTAAGGGGCTTTACACAGTTGTATATAATAAGCATGTTTAAACTTTGTTTGAATTGCTTTTTTGTAACCAATTTCAATTGGGTTCAAATTATTTATAAGTACAGGGTTTTATATGCCTATCATTTCGTTCCTTGTTACACTAATCAATTCAAACTTTTAAAAAGTTTTTAAACTTTAGTTTTTTTTTGACTTTTTGTGAAAAACCGGGAGGGTTGATTGATTACCCGCCTCATTCTTTACGTGCCAGTCCAAGCGAGGAGCCGGTAGTTCGATGGTTGTTGTTGGGGTAAGCACGATTTTACAAATAGCAGATATGAAAACGATGGTTATACTTAATTCTTACTTTAATGGATGTATTGAAAAAAATACATGATAGATGCTTCTTACAGATCAAAATGGTTTTTATGCATGCAAGATATTTATCATATTTAAGAAATATAATTCTTTACTGTAAAAAAGTCTGTAATCTTATTTTAAGTAGAGGTACAAATAATATTATACTGTGAATAATGTATATACATGTACATGTTTGATGATAAAATAATTCTTTGATTTGAATACCATATACTTTTATAGTAATGGTGCCTTTTTATTTTGCAACTTAATTGTTCACGTTAATGACAGCTTTATTTGTAGTGCTACTTTTAAGTTTTGCTGAAAGATGGGCCTTTACTAGAACATAATAACATTGAATGAATGTTTCACTTTGATACGCTATTTTGATTGGCTAACAGCAAACTCGCGTCTTTCCGAAATTAACATTCATTACACAATGAAATGTGTTACATTCGTGATAATTATCTCCCTTTGTCTATTAAACTTGTAAATTAAACAAAAATTGTATTTTTTGACGAAATTTGTGGTCATTGTAAAATTGTGTTTGTCTCCCTTTCTTCGTTTAGTTCAAAACTACTTTGAAATAGCGTCGAGTTTTCACTTATATTTTGATTGACGAAAATTAAAATTTGTCCGATTACGAATATTCAATTGCCATACTCAAAAAAGACGTACGCTTAAACACTGAAATTGTTTTGATAATCTGGACACATTGTACCTTAGGGCTCCGCCCCTTGTAATCTGAATTGAATAAATTGCTTCGCTGAGCGCAGCCTGATACGACCGCAGAGGGTTGAACCCTGAACAGCTGGGGGCAAATTTGGACACAGTATTCAAGCTTGATACTGTCTGAGTTTGAATTCTTATCAAATTTCCGACATAGAATAGGTTTTTAACACAAAAAAATGTCAAATTCTTACAAATTTATTGCACAATACTGTGCAATTGAAGATTTTTGATTTTTGAAATTTGAAAAATAATGTAAAAGAAATTTGAACCCCTTAAAAAAATTAGACCCCGAGTTTTTTAAATCCCCTTTTTGAGCAATTACCTCCACACACAATCCAGCTTTTCCTTTGTAGTATGGAACCTTTTATTACAATTTCAGAGAGATCCATACTCTTGAACACAAGTTTTTGTCGTTTTGGTCCTTTTTGACCCCTTATTCCTGCATGAATATGGCAATTACCCCAAATCTCAATCCCAGCCTTCGTTTTGTGATAAAGAACCTAGTGTTACAATGTCAGAGAGATCCATACACTTACACACAAGTTTGTGCCTGGAAACTAGAAACAGGCTTTTTTTGTTTGCCCTTTTTTGTCCCGTATTCCTGTATGAATTGGGCAATTGCCACAAGAAACAATCCCAGCCTTCCTTTTGTGATATGGAATCTTGTGGTACAATGTCAGAGAGATCCATACACTTACACACAAGTTACAAGCCAGAAACTACAAAAATGCTTGTTTTTGGACCCTTTTTATACGACCGCAAAATTAAAAAAAATTTTGGTCGTATATTGGTATCACGTTGGCGTCGTCGTCTGCGTCGTCGTCTGCGTCGTCGTCGTCGTTGTCGTCGTCGTCGTCCGAATACTTTTAGTTTTCGCACTCTAACTTTAGTAAAAGTGAATAGAAATCTATGAAATTTTAACACAAGATTTATGACCACAAAAGGAAGGTTGGGATTGATTTTGAGAGTTTTGGTCCCAACATTTTAGGAATAAGGGGCCAAAAAGGGCCTAAATAAGAATTTTCTTGGTTTTCGCACTATAACTTTAGTTTAAGTAAAAAGAAATCTATGAAATTTTGACACAAGGTTTATGACCACTAAAGGAAGGTTGGGTTTGATTTTGGGAGTTTTGGTCCCAACAGTTTAGGAATAAGGGGCCCAAATTGAACTTTGTTTGATTTCATCAAAAATTGAATAATTGGGGTTCTTTGATATGCCGAATCTAACTGTGTATGTAGATTCTTAATTTTTGGTCCCGTTTTCAAATTGGTCTACATTAAGATTTAAAGGGTCCAAAATAAAACTTAGTTTGATTTTAACAAAAATTGAATCCTTGGGGTTCTTTGATATGCTGAATCTAAAAATGTACTTAGATTTTTGATTATTGGCCCAGTTTTCAAGTTGGTCCAAATCGGGTCCAAAATTTAACTTTGTTTGATTTCATCAAAAATTGAATAATTGGGGTTCTTTGATATGCCAAATCTTACTGTGTATGTAGATTCTTAATTTTTAGTCCTGTTTTCAAATTGGTTAACATTTAAGTCCAAAGGGTCCAAAATTAAACCTAGTTTGATTTTAACAAAAATTGAATTCTTGAGCTTTTTTGATATGCTGAATCTAAACATGTACCTAGATTTTTTATTATGGGCCCAGTTTTCAAGTCGGTTCAAATCAGGATCCAAAATTATTATATTAAGTATTGTGCAATAGCAAGAAATTTTCAATTGCACAGGATTGCGCAATAGCAAGAAATCTTCAATTGCACAGTATCGTGCAATAGCAAGAAATATCTAATTGCACAATATTGTGCAATAGCAAGAAATTTTCAATTGATTGGAGTTATCTTTCTTTGTCCAGAATAGTAGTTGAATCAACTTAAATCATTGTTTTATACAATATACAATGTATATTCACTTTTACTACCAACTGATAAATTAAAACAATCTTTACCATTCAGTGATAACAAGCACCTTTTGTTACATTTTAATATTTTATGATGTATTTAAATGAGTAGTTATTGTTGCAAACTTCATTAGAAATTTGACTTGAGATCAGTTTTGGAAAAAGGGAAAGGGGATGTGAAAAAAATGGGGGGGGGGGGGGTTAAATTTTTCTCATTTCAGATTTCATAAATAAAAAGAAAATTTCTTCAAACATTTTTTTGAGAGGATTAATATTCAACAACATAGTGAATTGCTCAAAGGCAAAACAAGTATTTTAAGTTCATTAGACCACATTCATTCTGTGTCAGAAACTTATGCTGTGTCAACTTTTTAATCACAATCCAAATTTAGAGCTGAATCCAGCTTGAATGTTGTGTCCATACTTGCCCCAACCGTTCAGGGTTCAACCTCTGCGGTCGTATAAAGCTGCGCCCTGCGGAGCATCTGGTTTGCCCCTAATTCCTAAACTGTTGGCATCATAACCCCCAAAATGAATCCAAACTGTGGTATTAAACATTGTGGTATAATTTCAGAGCAATTGAAATACTTATACATAAGTTATTATCCTGGAAGTAGAAAAAAACATGCTTGTTTTGGCCCCTTATGGGCCCCTAATTCAGTTAGAACCATCATCCCCCAAAAAAATTGTGCGTTCGTATACAAATCAAGTTATATTAAAATTCAGTAAAATTGGTTGTGCTCGAAAGGGTTCAAAAATCAAAAACAGAAACAGAGAGGTGACAGAAAAGGTATAATGCAAATGAGCCATCTAGGTAGAGAGGGAACCCCCCCCCCCCTTTTCCGTGCGTATCGAATACCGATGAAAAGGCTGGCTGAATAGTATACCGAATACTACTTGTTACCCAAATTATAAATTTATAATCTCTTTTGTTAAATTAAAAAAATATATATATAATTCCAGTGTACTGAGTATCAATTTTTCGGGGGTATGTTGATTTGGGAGTTTAAGCATAAAAGTCTAGTAAACCTCAATTACGAATTGTCTGTTTTACCATGAATAAAACGCATATCAGCGTAATAATTTCTTCTAATTATCAATTGCAGTAAGTTTACTTATAAAGAACAGGGTCGAGCTTCTGTATCTCTTCGTGCACATCAAATGATATAATATCAGGTAGTCCAGAACAATTAACACTTGAAGAAACATATGATTTAATACACGGTATAGCGATTTTCTATGTTTCACCAAGACATTTTGTCTTCTTCGTTGTCTGTAAATTTTCGGACTTGTTATCAATTTTTCTTTTCAAGTCCTTATTCGCAGCCTCAAGTTAATATATACCTTTTTATAACCAGTAAGCTTACACAAAGCGCATACAGTCTATAAGTATACCTATCAGATAGATCAGTTATATGTCGGACTGGTCTACTCTTAAAGTAGGGTAGTTTACCTACCATAACAATGACGTCACGGTTCAGCTAACAAGCATGCTAACCAAAGCTTTGACCTCAGCCTACACCACTGTGTATCATCGCCACCGGAAATTGGGTACTAACGAAGCGGAGAGAAATAGAAAAAAAGTAAACAAGTTAAGAATTCATTCAATTTAAAGCATTTCCACTCATTTGATGAGGGTGCCGCTTTAAAAATGATTTTCTGATATATAATTCTTTAAATTATTAGGCCGATAAGTACAAAATTAATACAAGATTTTGTGTAATACTCCAAAACTTACCACTTAGTACCGGAAAATGTTGAGGTCGATCGTCCTCTGTCGCCCCATTCTCAAGATATTTAACTGTTTTTCATTATTTTTCCAGACACGTTTTTAGATTATTATAGTGTGGCATCATATTTACTGAAATTTGTTGTCAAAAAGATGTATTTTAAAGAATATAGACCATAAAAAATAAAGTCTAGGGTACGGCAACTTGATAGTGTTGACAAATTTACTGTATGGCAACTTGTTTTCAACTGTATGGCAACTTGCTAATTTTAGAATAGTTATTTACCGTCCTTTTAAAGAAAATAAAGTATTAAGTTCAAATATCTAAGGTTTTTTTTTTGGTGGGGTACCTTTTTATGTTAAACTGTTTTTGTCCTTTTCAAGGTTTAAATTTGTTTAAAATTGTTATTTGACTGATAAATTTTAAAAACTGTTAACTGTTTTCGACCCATTGTCTGTAATCTGTTTTGTTAAAATTTGCAATGTTGTTAACTGTTTATTTGAAATTGAGATTCCTGTTTTCTGTTACTTAATACTTAAAGTGTTCACTGTTTTTGACATTATTTTCTCTGTTAACTGATCTTAACAGTTATTTACAAGAACCACATTAAAATTTGCTGTCCATCTCTTTCTTTACGTTGCTTCCGCAAAGGAGTGACATAAACAGCATATATGTAACTGTATTTGTCTTTAAAAAATCTTTGAGTATAGTAAATCCTTGATAAAATTGAGAATGGAAATGAGGAAAATGTCAAAGAAACAGAAGGCCGACCAAATAGAAAAAAAACCAACCCAACGCAGCGAGAACATTATGCACTAGAGTGGGGTGTCAATTCACAGATAGGAAAAAACTTAGAATTGACTCTCATAAATTTTAAACACCCTCTTTCCCGTCCTTCCTAATAAATAATGCTTAATATTTGAGTTATGCATGTGTATATTTATGGAAAGAGAATCGTCCATAGAATTGATTTCCATTAGTAATAATGGTGAAATATAATCTCTTTTTTTGTGTGTGACCATGGCAACAATCAGCATTTATTTGATACCATATATTGCAAAATAGGGGGTTGAACATGTCACAAAGATCTAAAAAAAATTGGTCCAAAGGAAAATTTCAATCAATAAGAGATATACCTTTCTTGAAACCATAGACATATATTTATCAAGAGGTAAAAAAAATCATATGCATTTCTGCTGTTTTTCCATAAAATTGAATTGAAAAGATCGACCCTCACATCTTTGTTGAAAAACAATACAAAATTTCTAAATCTATGGCGGTACGGATAGGAACGTATGGACGGTCAAACTGAAAAATGGCTTATAAAACTTGCTTAAAACAATCTAAATGTTCATATAAACCCACTAGGAAGGCTATATTATTATTCAACTATCTACAAATCAATTCAATTGTACAAGATTTATTTAGAAAATTCACCATGGCTATAATGCGAAACTAAACTTGTAACTGTGTATTGGTCTGTATTGGTATACCTGAAATTGTCTCCTAAGTGAGCAATCATTTACCTACAAAAAGGAAGTAGAAGTTCAATGTTTGTTTCTTGAAACATATAAATGAACCAAATTTTTTTAAATGAAATAAATACAAGACTATCAAGCAAAGGTTACGGACTCAAGTTGGGTCATGCAGGTGCAACAAATGCGACAGTGTTAAACATGTTAAGGGATATCTCAGTCATGCCCCTCTTAAACGTCTAACCAATGTAGTTATTTCTGGCTTCTATTTGTAATGTATCGAAAACGTGAAAAGGAAAGGCCACTTCTTATCCAGCTAAAACCCTGGTCAGTCCTATGATGAAAATAATTCAGATGTATATGGAATGTTTGATAAGTTATATTGACCAAAAGTACCTGGACGGAATTTTCAAAAATAAAGTACCTTTTCAATTTGCAATGCGTAAAATAACAGTGTGGCCTGGTAGAAGAGGTCGAAAAATGAGGACTTGGTTCTCAAATTGATGTCAAATTTGCTAGTCTAAGACTTCAGAAATGTAAAGATGGACCAAGGCTTTTTTTATATCAGCTCAGAGTTCTTACTTGGGACATGGAGATGAAAGGGTGCTTCAACTTGTGACACCTTACATGTTACTTTCTGATTTATACACTGGTTTTGATGATTTAATTTTTTTTAGTAAACCTTCGTAATTCCTTTTAATAAAATCATGTAAGCAACGAGTCGTATGAATACCCTGACTGAGTGTAACCATAATTTATAAGAGCCACCGCCATAAAAAAAAATGTTCGCGCCCTATAGTATTCACTCATTCTATATCTGTTTGTTACACTTTCCGACGTCATGACGATAACCCAAGTTTGCTACGACTGATTGACATAAAACATTTACTCAACAATATACATAACCAGAAGAAGCCTCCTTTTGCTGTTTAAAGCATTTTCGATTATTCATGACATAGTCCTTTTTGTTGGAGTCAATCACTCCGTCTGATTTTCCATCCGTTCAATTGTCTGTCCATGTGTCAATAAAAAAATATGGTACTTGCGTGTGTATTCTGAAAATTAGTCAGCTTTATAAAAGATTCCTTATGGAGCTTTGCATTTCTGCGACTTTGTACAGTGGTTTTCAAATTTTTTAATACATTGAAGATATGCACTTCCCCTTTTCATTGCTTTCGGGTTCGTTTGGAAAAAAGGGTAAATTAAAGTTGCTGTTAACTCTTATCAGCATTTAAAACTTGTTGTTAACTGTTTTTGCCAAAATCGAGGTGTTGTTAACATGTTAACGGACCCCTACCCCCTTCTAATTATGCATTAGATAAAATGCATTAGATAGAAATACCATTTGCTTGACAGCATTTAAGATGTATTATACAAATCATATATTTTCAAAAAGAAACTGACAAGAAAATTAATTCGAAATGCAATTCACGATTTGTTTCTCCTTAATTTCGGTGAAAACTAAGTATTTTCTTAATTTTTCGGTCGATGCTTGTTATAGCCGACTATAAGGTACGAGTTTTCGTTGTTGAAGGCCGTACGATAGCATATAATTGCTAACATACACTTTATTTGATCCTGATGGATAGTTATCTTATTTGCTATCATACCACATCTCCACTGTTTTTATCTAAAAACAGCTAGCACCAACAAAAGATGAATGGACGGTTTATTTTATTGAACTTACAAAATTTCACCCTAACAACAAATAAGACAACAGTCGTTCGTAGTATAACGATCTATGGATGTATTTAGGATAATATGGTTGAAAAAAAACTTTTTGTACAAAATCGAAAAGCGGTACGCAAAGAGGCCTTCTGAACTGAATTAACGGCATATATTTCATAATATTTGATAAGCAAGACATTTTGTATATTTGTAAGCCTATAAAGCTTTGATATTATCTAAACAGTGATTAATTTCCTCTTAAAGTCATAATATATTGCAAGACGCCGTACAGACAAAAGTTGTTATTTTGCAATTCGCCGTACAACGTTCTGCAATTCGCCGTACAACAAACAAACAATGTTTTTGTCCATATTCTTTAAAAAACATGTTTTTGACAACAAATTTCAGTAAATATGATGCCACACTATAATAATCTAAAAACGTGTCTAGAATTTTTCTGAAAAATAATGAAAAACAGTTAAATATCTAGAGAATGGGGCGTCAGAGGACGATCGACCTCGAAGTTTTTCGGTACTAATTAAGTGGCAAGTTTTGGAGTATTACACAAAATCTTGTATTAATTTTGTACTTATCGGCCTAATAATTTAAAGAATTATATATCAGAAAATCATTTCTCAAGCGGCACCCTCGTCAAATGAGTGGAAATGCTTTAAATTGAATGAATTCTTAACTTGTAAATACTTCTTTTTCTAATTCTCTCCGCTTCGTTAGTACCCAATTTCCGGTGGCGATGATACACAGTGTACACACTAAATGAATTCGGCTGCAGTTTCTGTAAATGAATACGACACTTAATATCTTAGTGAATGTTGGGTCAAATGCCCGGATGAGTTTTAATTAAACGCCTATTGGGAAAAATATATTTGGCTAGATCAAAATGTTAAGGGTGCATGGTAGAGGCAGGCCCGTAGCCAGGAATTTCCAAAGGGGGGTTCGTTTGACTCACAAACTCGACTTTAACAGTCACAATTCGAACAGAACATCGACTTTAACAGTGCTTAATAGTTTTCAAGGGGGGGTTCGTCCGAACCCCCCGAACCCCCCTGGCTACGGGTATGAGAGGAGTATTGCTCTATACAAAAAATGCTATGTCAGTTTAATTGAAGTAATTAAACATGTTAAAGATAAAGTTGATAGTATGATCTGGTTAAAATTTGACAAACGTATTATGCCAAACAATAAAAATTTATATATGCGTATTATTTAAATGTCACCTGTTACAAAAAGTATAATATAGATGTATTTGATGTTTTACAAGAACAAATTGAATTATTTGCAACCTTATGTCTAGAACCTGATATATTTTCATTTCATGCTCAATATAATATTTAAGATTAATGATCAAAGTACTGGATTTAAATATGTTTGGTTAACTCAAAGTTTAGTTTTTCTATCATTCTATTACATTTTAAAATCAGCAGAAAAAATAGAATTTAATTGTATTTGTATATTAATAGCATATTTGTTCACACATATTTATTAAAGTATATCATTCTCCGCACATATTTCGTATTATGTATTATATTTATTTTTTTTACACCTAAACATATATATACTTATTTATTGCGTAACTCAACAGTGGCGGGTTCAAGGGGTGTTCTGGAATTAGAACTCCCTTTTTTTGGACGATCATTGCATTTAAATGGGACATATGGTTGCCCCCCTTATCATGTGTTAGGAACTCCCCGTTTTTAAATGGCTGGATCCGCCCCTGCTCAAGAATATTTGGTAAAAAATCTTATAAATGCATTATGGTGCATATAAAATTATAATTACACTGTGTATATATCCTGTAAGCTGTATTGCTTTTGGAATAAAATATTATTATTGTATAAGCAAATCATCAGTTTAAAACTGATATTACATTTCCTAATTGGAGATTTGTCTCCTCCATCAGTTACAAGCAGTCGAACAAGGACAAATTTGTTCTGAATACACTCATCATAGATACCAGAATTAAATATTGTCTATGCCAGACGCGCGTTTCGTCTACAAAAGAATCATCAGTGAAGCTCGAATCCAATAAAGTTAAAAAGGCCAAATAAAGTACGAAGTTGAAGAGCACTGAAACACTTTACGGTAAACATGCACGAAAGTCTTTCCTCAGAATGATTTGTGTTGCACCAGAAATATAGGTATCCGACAAATGTTGGTAAGAAAAGACCCTCATCAGTATGTATCACACCAACATACAAGCACTGAATTACAGGCTCATGGATTGGTACAGACACAAACATATAGCATGTATTGGGGTTAAACATGTTACCGGGATCACAACCCTCTGTTCAATATCGAAATAGTGTCAGTTGTTTCCGAGTGTGTTATTATGTAGGGTTGAATGCATGTGATTGTTGAAATCGCAATTTAATATCAGTCATCTGACGCGTCAATGAAATAATCTACGACAAGCGTATCCAATATGTAAATATCTGCTTATGAAAATGACTATCGCGTTTATTTCATAATCGAAGTGGCCAACTCCAGATATAATTGTTTCAGACTGTGTGCGCAATTCTTCCTGAAATCGGAGTCTTTGGTAAAAAAAAAATGAAAAATCACATGATAAAGACAATCAAAGAGTTTAACATTGACCAATGAAAATAAGGTAAAGTTAAGATTAAAGCTTACAACCATACGGTACCCTATACATATGAATTTGACATATTCGGTTGTAGTATGTGAGACATGGACCATAAAATCTTAACTTTGATCATTTATTCAGGAACTGACGTCAATGATAGGTGCAGCCTGTGTGACTGATATAGTGACCCTGTAAGAATCTCATATAGAAGTTATAGTTTATATCAGATTACTTATAATAATTGAGAAATCTATGTTACAAAAAAAAAAGTTTTTTAATATAATATGTGTACTTTTATCCATCTAAGTTAAGCCTTTTTAACTGATTTTTATTGTTCGTTCCTATGTTGTCCTGTTACACTACTGTCTAAGGTTAGGAGGAGGGTTGGGTTCCCGCTAACATGTTTGCCCCGCCACTATGTATGTGTCTGTTCCAAGTCAGGAGCCAGTAATTCAGTGGTTGTCGTTTGTTTATGTGTTACATATTTGTTTTTTCGTTCATTTTTTGTGCGTAAATTACGCCGTTAGTTTTCTCGTTTGAATTGTTGTACATTGTCATTTCGGGGGCTTTTATGGCTGTTTGTGCGGTATGGGCTTTGCTCATTGTTGAAGGCCGTACGGTGACCTATTAATGTTAATTTCTGTGTTATTTTGGTCTCTTGTGAAGGGTTGTCTCATTGGCAATCATACCACATCTTCTCTTTTATATTGAGACCTTGAAAATAAAGTCAAAGACAATGGACATATGGCAGATAGAAACTTGGTCACACAACACATCTAAATACAAGGTATGAAACATAACGTTCTTCTTCCCCTTGAAATATAAAGCTTTGTACAAGTTTTGACATCGATAGTTTTTAATCTCTATGTCACGCATTCTGCGCCTTGTCGCAGGCAGGACAAACCCAAATGCTATATTTATCTTCAATTTTATTAATAAACTGTTCACATAGAGATAGTCTGATTTTTGTTTAACTTCAAAGGTGCATACATTTACTATTGTTTCACTTTTCGAATTAAGTTTATTATTTTAAACCATCCTTGCAATGGTCCTTTACATCCTTTACTACTTTGTTAACCTAAAATAAAAGAAAATGTCATTACAAAAACATAGAATATACAATACTGTTAACAAACTATTTTTTTTTCAATTTTAGTGAATAGAAAAAATAACATGTTATTAATTGGCATAAATATGACAAACTTTGTTGTTCTTTTACATAAAGTCATCAAATCATAAAAACAAATCACTACTAAAGCCTAAACACGAAAAAAAATCTTGAAAATTCATTGGTTTCAAGAAAATCAATGGTGTATGTGGTATAATGCATTTGACTTCATTTAGCCATATCTTTTTGAAGTCAACTAAAGTTATCTGTTCTCTTGGTCCATACTATAGACCTTAATAGAATGAAATCATCGTAGGACATGTTACTTGGAAAAAGATAAAGATAAAAATAACTGGCGTTACTCATAGTCATGATCAGCTCATATTTTAATGGAGACTTTAATGTAAAATCATGAAAGATCTAAACCACGCATTTTTAATGTTATTTACAACAAACATTCTGTCAGAGAGTATTACATGGCAATACATAGGCCCCTACCGGTGACAAATTCATTGCACAGGAACAAAATGGTATCATGATCTATACCGTGTCATGTTGTAAAAGTTCTATAAATAAAATAAATATAAGATGTACATCTTCAAGCATGACGAACAAAAGGCTCTAAAGAGCCTATGTCGCTCATCTTGGTCTGTGTGCTTATTCAACAAAGGACATTGTTTCTCTAACATTGTAGACAAGAATACAGGAATTCATGAAAAAAAACTGTTTTGGTGATCTTGCATTGCTGATCATTAAGCCTGTTGATCTAAATATATCTTCGTCAGCTTTTGCTCAAAAACACAAAAGAAGATAAAAAAGAAAATCATCATTTAAAGGCAATCAGTCCTATTAAGAGTCACAATCTACTTAACTATATAGGAAACATTTGATTGGTTAGGGACGACAAAAAAAAATCAATGAAGGATAACAAACTAAATTCAAATAGTTTGGGATGGGGGTGAAAATTGCTGAAAGTTTTGATTATCCAAAATCGATTTTACATATACCCATATTGGTCAATCAATTTTCCCAAATCAAGTTAACAAGGAGGAAAGGGGGGGGGGGGGGGGGGGGGGGGCATGAAAACACTATGTAACAAATAAGTTGTTTTTGTTTGTTATCCTACATTGAACTTTTGATGTCATCTCTCTAAGTGGATCTTGACTTGCTGATCCTTTTTGCGATTTAAGGTGTATCTTCATCTATCATTATTTTCTATCCTATATGATAAACACAACAAAAGTAAAAAATGTCTATAAAGGGCAATAACCATAATAAGGGGTTGTCTTGCCATTTCCTCCATTTTGACTTCATTGTAGATTTTGTTTTGCTGATACTTATAGTGGCCGCTTAAGGCCATTTCGCGTTTTCACCTTTCATATTCTATAGGGCGAAAACGTGAAAACGCGAAATCGCGAAGTCGAAAACGCGAAATCGCAAAAAGGCGAAGTCGAAAAGGCGAAGTCGAAAACGAGAAATCGATATTAAGGGGTAAATTCACTATTTTAGTTATGTAGAATAATTTGTAGATCTTAATTTACTGAACATTATTGCTGTTTACTTGAGTGCTAGAAAAGGGCAGCTTAACCTGCCTAAAGACCAAACGCCCTAAAAAAAATTAAGACAGTCACTGAACCATGAAATTGAGGTAAAGGACAATGGACATATGACTGACGGAAACTTGGTAGCATAAGGTATCTGCATACAAGGTTATGAAGCATAGCCATCCACGTCTTATACCTTCTAATATATAAAGTTTTTTTATAAGCCTTTTGCATAGCCGCCGCTGGATACTGTTGCAACAAAAGTTGCACGAGAGGCAATAAAACCACTAATATAATAGCATGTGTAGGTGGTGGTGGATCTTTAGAAGTGATATGTATGTTGAAAACTATAACTATATATACCTGGACAAAAAGTGTAAAGATCCCTATTATATATTATAAGTAATTACTCAAATGTTTTTACCTCTTTGTCTATTTGTTTCCCAGTTCTTTTTAAGTCTTGTTTTAATTGTTCGACTGGTGGTTTTCTCGTCTTTTTGTCATAGTAAGTCTTGGCAACTACAGCAGAAGCTGCAACCACAACAATGCCAACAGCTACTGCTGAGAAACCCTGTAAAATAAAGCATGTGTTGATTTTTCCTAAAGTCATATGAAACAACTGGCTGCTGAAAAATAATGTTTTTCCAATTCTTGAACCAATGCATGTACAAAAAAATGTACATGTATATATCATAAACTTAGTCTTCTGTGCACGATTTTATCAGTTTTTACGCATCCATATCGTATAATCGACAATTTTTTTTCTCTCGGTATGTTATGAAGTGAAAATTGGCAGCTAATGAATTGTCGTGTTTTGAAGCCGTTAGTTATTGTCACCTTAGTAAACAATCAACAAAGAAGCATGGATATTTAGAACGTGTTCAACATGTATGATAAGATCATAGTTTATTTCAATGACATATCAATGCGTATTGCGTCACCGGATTTTTACGAGAAAGGTCACACTGAGTTCACTCCACACGGAAAACATATCGGCGAATTGTTTACTGGAATCAAGCATTTAAAAAAAAAGATTCTTCTAAATTTTGACAAATTATTGAATTTTCTTGAGAAACAGGTAAATATAAAGGAGTTTTATAATAAAAACTAACCATTTAGTAATAAAAAAAAATATGCATTTTTTTTTTAATTTGAAGTTTCAGATGACTTGACTTTAACTACTGTCACAATTCAAATACCAAATCTACCTTTAAAGTTGACATATCCATACACTGGTGTGACAAACTCATCATAATGTATGTATAGAGAAACCTGTTCTAAGAGACCACCTAAGTGTGAGCAAAAAGGAGTTTTCATAAGACAGCTAGGTGTTCTTTTTATGAAGGTTCAATCTATACATGCTATGAAGTTATGTGAAATGAACTACAGACAACAGAAGGATTTAAAATTATTAGTAAGCTAAAAATAGGCTAACAATATTGATAGGTTATAAAGTTCCCCTTCGAGATATTATCTTTTTAAATGACAGGAAAAGGCTGACTTATACTTTTACCTTTTCTATGTATTTGTATTGGTATTTACATTTCATTGACATTTTTTGAGCTATTGAGCTATTCAAGTCATACATGGAAAAGGTGTTATTGGTCAATAGTTCACCCTGAATCGTAGGAAAAGTATCAAGGATTCAGCTGACTCAAATTCCTAATTTGTTTTTAGGGGGGGGGGGGGGGCTAGGATGAAATTTGCGTAATAGGCAGGACAGGAGTTTTGAGTGTAAAACAAGGCAGGATGAACAACTTTGCAAAATAAAATAGAATGTTACCCCCCTCTTTCCCCTAAACAATGATTTGAAGATATTTTCTTTTGAATTTCTTAACCCCCCTCCCCCCAATGAATCTCAACCTTCTACTTGTGATATTGAACCTTGTGGTACAATTTCAGAGCATTCTAAATACTCATACACAAGTTTTTGTCTGAAACTAAAAAATAATTTGTTTTTATCCCCTAAATGGCCTCCAATTTCTAAACGTTTGGGACCATACTAAAATCAATCCCAACCTTCCTTTTGTGGTATTAAACCTTTTATACAGATCTATACATTAAAACTGAAGTTTTTGTCCGAAAATCAAATTAAAAGTCTTCGGACGACGCCGCCGATGTAATAGCTAGCAATATACGATCCCAAAATTTCTTAAATTTTCTTCCTCCCCCCCCCCCCCCCCCCCCCAAAAAAAAAATATTAAAATCAAATCAAATCAAACGGTTAATGTTCGTAGCTCCCTTAATAAATTTTAATTCTGAAATAAGGGTTGCAGGTATGATAGCATGCCTGTAATAAGCCTAACCATTCCTTCACTTTTTTCATATCATTTTCCACTTTATCCGCATATATATTAAAATATTTAAATGTATACAAGATATAAATGTATTTTAGTACAGGTATATTGTATGCCAGGTAAATAAATAATATTATATATAAACAACAAACACATCAACATTATCAATAAGAACAGCGGACACCGATAAAACATCATTCAACTGAATGAGTCAGTAGGTGTGTTCATGTATTTAGCCAAAATATAAATACTTTCCGACCTCTAGAAATTGGCATGTTAATTTTCATTCTTCATATATTGGTACACACAAAACACATGAGTAAAATCGAAGATGCATTGAATATCAGAAAGTTTCTAAAACAGATGTAAAATATGTTTTATATGATAAAACATTTAATCTGATTTACTGAAAGCTGTGTTCGTAACTAATTAACTGTAAAGGAGATATGCACATCTTTAGAAACAATAATAGTACATGTGACATGATAGTTCATAGTAACAAATTAAAGTCTATTATTAGACTTTGCAAAGAACGAAATAACAAACACGTAAATATTGTGTCAGCGTTAAGCATCCACTAAGAAAGGCTGTTATTCAGTAAATGAAATACTAAAACGGCGTACATATTTTATTTTCCCGCGTGCATGCAATGGCATATTTTACTATGACTCACTATGTAGTGGCGTATATCTGAAACTGTGCAGTGACGTGTATTAGATATGTCGTCAGTCTTAGTCAAACGTCATATGACACAGAAAGTAGAATGAATGAATTAAATGAACTGATGAAAGACAAAACAAAAATTTTGATTCTACATATAAATACGACGGTGACAGATAGTTCAAACACTGGCGGCACTTGTTTCAGAAAAAAATAATCATAGTATTATACCTTAATATTAACAATATAGGAATATATTTTTCTGAGACATGTGCCTGTGAGTTCAAATCCTCTTTTAACACTTTGTCTGAATTTATCATTATAGACAGTCCGAGTTATCTTAAATCGGCCCGATTTGAATCGGTCCAAGTCGGGTCGAGTTGTCCCACATTCCGCTAGTCCATGCATGTTTTAGTACTTTGCGGTTTATAGATATGAGTCAAGACGTCTTTTTTTGAACCGGAAAGCACATCAGTACATGTAGATATTCTCAATTTTAAATCGACGTTGATGTCTTATCTAGGAGAATAAAACGTTTTAATACTTATGAATTTGAGCTTTTAATACAAAATGAACACTAAATCAATTTTTTTCTTTATTTGAGCAGTTATACAAAAACAAAACAAAAATAATCAAAAATATCAGATGCAAATTTATTTGAGAAGATTGCACTTACCAATTCTATGCCCATATCTGTTCTATACTTTTTTTAGCTACTCCTGGAGGGAAATAAAATCACAAATTTTCTTTACATCGCAAAATAATAACCATGAGACCTTCACCTCTTTGAAGGTTTTTTTCTGTTTTATAACCAGAATAAATACGCAATTTCGAACAATGACTAATGGAAGAGAGATAACTCTTGCTCATTATGTTGGCTGAAAGAAACAGATTACAAAATGATTCTTTGATAAAAAATTCCTTATTTTCATCCAACTTTTAATAGTTTATCACAGAAACGAAATTGGCCACATTCAAAAGGGTCTGGATGGGTATCTTTATTTCTTCATTCAATGATTTTTTAGGTAATGTTTCTCTATTCTTTACAATGTTTTGATCATTAATTTTAATACTTTATATACATATGAGCAACCCGTAACTTTCTATTCTTATTTTTTAAGCCCAATTCTTCATAAAAAAACCATGCGACTCTTGAAAACAAAAATTACATACCCCCTCCTTTTGAAGTTAAATGGTTGCTTCCTTATGGTAGCTGTATCAGTACCTTCATTGCAATGAATTAGTTATTATATAATTATTTGATCTTAATTGGCGCATCCTGAAAGAGTCAACGTTTGTTGCAGCTTTCAATTTTTCTTGTAACATTTTATTTGTGTTGAGGAATTTTTTTTTGTCCTGCATTTTTTTTAGTTTCACTCTACATGCTCTATTCGGTACGGCATTTTTTTTATTAGTCTAGTTTATCCTTCATTTATTTGTGTTGAGGAACTTTTCCATTTTATCAATTCCAGGCACAGATGTTTTGCTTCGCAGAATTCAGTGTGTGCAAAAATATTTAAAAGCTCGTGGGAACAGAAAAAACAGCCTTGAAAAGATGTTATTGTTATTTAAGACTGAAGCGTTGCATTTACATACTAGTATACCGGGGACAGTCTATACTAGTACAGGGTTGGATCCAGCCATTTTTAAAAGAGGAGGTTCCAACCCAAGATAAGTCGGTATTTCAACCATATGTCCTTATTCAAAAGCATTGACCCTAGACTTCCCCCCCCCCCCCCCCCAAAAAAAAAAACCCCTTGAGTCCGCCACCCAAGTGTTTTTGATTCCTTGATATTGTTAGTCCCTTGTGCAATGTTGTTTGATTTATTAACTGTATGGTACGCTTGTCAAAGAATCTAAGAATATATTGTGTTAATATGAATACTAGTGAAGGCATGATGTGTGAGGATGTGTTTTAATCTTACACCTTGTACGTAAACTAAATTATAGTTAATGATATAGTTTATGTTAAAAAAAGCATGTAGTAGTTGCAATAAAAAATGACACAAAGTAATGCCCCGCAATCCACGGACAGACGTTGGACGGGCAGGGGTAAAACAATATGCCCCCACCTTTTAGTTGCGGAGGGATAACAAAAATTTGTTAATTTATGCTTCAACACTAATTATTTTAAGGTATTTTATTCACATATACTTAGGTAATAGGAATGAGATATTTGATTAGATAAATTAACTTTTCCCCCAAGGAAACAATACAAGTCCAATTTTCAAGTAAATCTTGAAAACAAATGTGAAACAGTGAATCTACATGCATGCTACAAAAGATTAAATTTTTTCTATGTTCATCAGTTTATTTTCTTTTAGCCTCTATATTTTCAATCCTCTGGTTAAGAGTTCCCTTCTCTTAAATTTCAATATCTTCTGATAATGAATTTTCTTTAAGAATTTCTGTGCCATAATTTTACCTTTGTCCTTCTCATTTTTTTTCTCCCGGCCATTTTATTGCTTTGGTTTTTTTTCAACATTTTTTTGTATAAATGGTAGCCAGACTTATATAAAAAATAAGGAGATGTGTATGATTGCCAATGAGACAGCTATCCACCAAAGTTCAAATAAAGTGGATGTAAGCAGTTATAGGAAACAGTAAGACCATCAACAATGAGACTAATGTTTGGTGAGATAGTTTTTTTTATCCCACAATCCTTTATTATAACACAATGTTATAAGATGGACAAGAAATTGACTCATTATTTTTTTTCTCAGATGAAGAGTAGTTTTTTCCACCATTTTTTTTTTTTGCATTTATTTGATAAAGATAAAGCTATATGCTCGGGATGTTGACGAAGTGTGGAGAATGCAACCTGTGGTTATTGAATAGCGAAATGTGGGTAGTTTCACCTGAAAACATTTTATCCTGCAATTGGGTGTCCTACTATACAGATACAGCCCTACATATATCGCTATGCTGCATCTGTATACTATACAGATATCGCTTAAAAGCTCCGTCCACTGCCGGACTGAGTATTGTTTGAACCTCTGTGACCTCACAATGTGTATTCCAGTTGCATTCCAATGATTATGACGATGACAATTGTCGATTTCAAAACTTGAATGTGTATGATTGTGTGACAAAATCAACCATGTCAATTTCAGCATGCATGTTTAGGTGAATGTCAAGTCTGAAGCGTAGGACAACAATGTTTTGTTATTTGTTATTACTGTTGAAATTAGTTGTTATGTTAAACATGTTAAAATAGATAATTATATTATTGTTGACCATTCGAGATTCTTTTTTGCGATCCGTCTTCAGCGTAATGTGTGATTTTGATATTACTACGCGGGCCTCAAGGGATTACAAATCGAAAATAAATGCTAAATATGTTAGTTTTTGTGTCTTTCAAAACACAAACAATATACAGAATTAATTGCAGGATAAAGACAATAACTGTTTAGTGTCTTTAAATATGAGCTGTATTTGTACTCGGCTCGAAACAGGTGTAGTAGCTAAAAGCTCGCATACACCTTGTTTCCTAGCCTCGTACAAATACAGCTGATATTTAAAGACACTAAACAGTTATTGTCTATATATACGCAGTGTCTAACGATAGAGGTGGCTTTTAAACAATCTTGTCAAATTCGACAACCAAAATTATATAACGAGTTCATGCTGTTATGACAGGAATATGCATGAAATATTTGCCACTAGCTTTTTTGGTTTTCATTCCCTTTCCATTTTTCATTAATTTTATGATACCTCATAGTTGACAACTAAATTTTACGACAAAAGAGATATAGATCTTTCTAATGTGAACTTTCTATTTCTGTATTATTTAAAGCTGTATATAATGTAGGTATATAGTTTTCAAACTTGATTTTCTGTAAAACAAAGTATTTACATATTTACCAATACAAATTTGTGTTATCTAGTGTTGACTGCAAAAAATAATTCATTTATTTTACGAAAAAGTAGGTAACACAACTGATTGTAATCAGAGATTGCAAGTAGGATTGGAACTATCCACAATGACTAATCACCAAGTTTACACTTACATGAGAAACACGACGGTTGGCACAGGATCGGCTTACCCTTCCACAGTAACTGATATCATCCTTGGGTAATTGGTTGTATTTTTGGTCCTCATCTGTAATTTTCTATGCTTTTGTGATGATTTTGTATCTAAGTTTAAGTTGTTTACATTGGTTACAGTTCGGCAGAAGCCTTTTTTTATATATCTATATGATACTTTAATAAACGTATAAAAGAATTGGATGTTTCGCGGGTAAACTTTAGGTGAGGTCAAATGTGAAGGGGTGTTCCAAAGGAAACTATCCATACGAGTAACGAGACGCTTTGGTAGAACACCCCTCCTTCTAGAATATTACAGCTACCATCGGGGTATATAAGCAGGAGCGAATCCTAGCTTGGTCAATTAGCAACTGTAGATCACCTTACGGTCTTCAACAATGAGCAAAACCCATACCGCATAGTCAGCTATAAAAGGCCTCGAAATGACAAATTTCAGTTTGTTTTCGACTTATGAGTTTGACTATCCCTTTGGTATTTTTTGCCTCTTAGCACTATCACACGATGGAATAAAATGGAAAGTATTTTGATTTTCTCTTTACATTAACCAAAACAAATTAAAAACTAATAATACACACTTAGCCCACAATTCAATACATTTGGTGTCGTTTCATTTCTATTTCTCAAATTTTTCTACGAGATTTTAACACATTTAAGGATAAGATGTTGTCACTTTTATTAAGAGGGTCTAAAGTTATACTGAAATCATCTACCGATATTCTGGTGCATGATAACTTAACAAATATTCAAAAACGTAAATTAGCATAAATATTTGATTGTAATCTGGTTTCCCATAGTCCTTACATAGATAATATATCAATATTGTAAATATATGCATATTTTATATCACGTCCTATCACAGTCTTATAACACATGATTTTCAGAAGTGAACAGGAAAATAATTAATTATTACACATTTTTCGGTTTCCTGTTTTCGGAGATTTTCTTCTTCTGGATACGGGAGTAGACTTCTTGGTAGGGATGTTAAACTTCCCGAAATTTATGATACAAATCTGACTTTTTGTAGCAAACTACTTATTTTGGTTTATATACAAATAGACTTCTTGTATCCAAACAGACGAACGTACTATTTTTTTTCATTTGATGAAGACTTTCAGATCAATAATTTCAATGCAATAAAGTTTGTGGTCTTTAAGATTGATGTTAAAAACGGAAACATATATACTTATAAAAGTATATAAAACGTATCACGTGGAAAACATTTCTTTAAACATGTTAGATATTGCCATCGAATGTTTATCATTTTTTTTGTATAGTTTTTTTTATCGAAACTGTAAAAATACGAAAATGATCAGCAGAACAACCTTTAAAAAAGAGGCAAACATGGCCAAATCGACAGTTGACTCCCTATAGTCATACGCAGATTTATCTTACAATAAATTATGTGCAATGGTTATCAAATAAATGTGTCAACTAAAATTGGTATGAAAAACAAACAATAATTATTTTCCATTCTGAAAGAGTTTTTTTCACGAAATAAAAAAAACACAAAATACATTTTTATCAGAAAACAATGCCCTACTCCCAACACATAAAAAAGACACAATGAAAGTTTGTAACATTGGCTGGTAGGTATTTTTTTGCGCTACCTGGATATAGAGGAAGAGAACCATCATTTTCGCAATTGAAAGTATAATGAATAGAACAATAAATAAATCTCTTTTATTAAAAGATTTAGTATAGATTTTCAAGCGTGGAACTTAAATATCCAACTGTGGAAAACAAAAGTATTAATTTATAATAATGTATATGAAACAATTTTTCAGTTTCCTGTTTTCTGAGATTTTTTCTCCTTCCCTATACTGGAATAGACTCCTAGGTAGGAGCCTTAAACTTCCCTGAAATTTATGACACAAACCTGACTTCTTGGACATGTTGGAGGTAACTACTTATTTTTGTTAATTATGTATGTGATGTTTCAAGTAGATTTACATTTGCGATTTTCTTTTTTCGGAGAAGTGAATTAAAAATTTTGGTTTTGCCTCAAAATCCTAATTTCTTGTCATGAAATTTTGTCAGTTTCCTAATATCACAATCAGTTTTAAGGTGTTATAAATAGAGAATCATTATGATAATAACATATGTTGCTCCGTGCATTAAATAGATATTTAAATTCCGAAATTTTCATTAATTTATATAAGCAATGATTTTTTTAACAAAAAAGTCATCAATTTTTACCACTAATATAGTTGCTAGTATATAAAACATGATGACATTCCGTTCACAAAAACACTCATGTAGCTTCCGTTGTAATTCGAATGATTTGTAATCATTTTCTAATAGATTGACTGGATTGTCTGGTACATGTATTATATATAAAAGTAGGTAATGTAAAAGATGATTATAAATATGTTTATAACCTGCTATTCTCTACACAATCAAGTAAACATATTTAACTAAAATGTGACTAATTTTTTTTTTTTTTTTTTTTTATTTGATTGATTGACATAGATTTAATCTTTTTACGGATCAAGTTCACATTTGATTTGACATTTGAATTCTTGAAGAGAATACACCATTTACTATTCACTGCCAGTCATGATAGGTAAAGCTAAAACATTGAATAATCAAAACGTTGTTTTAGAATATAAATAAATATATGCAGCTTTGAACGTTTAAGTTTATGTGTTGCAGAAGGAAGTGATCAAGTAATCCTAAATGTTTGAAATGAGAAAGAAACGCGATATATGTGATAATTAGAACGGAATGAAATATATCAAATGAGTAGGTCCGGTAAGGCCCCTTTTTGGCCCAAAAATATAACAGTTTTACAAAATTGTTAAAATGTAAACTTTTACTTATTTATTTGACAGTTGAATGCTTCTGCTACATAAATATGGGCTGTTTTTGACAATGCAATGCACATATATCGGGTTGTAGCACCATTAAGTCATGCTAAATTACTGAAATCTTCAAAATTCTATCATTTTAGTTAAATTATAGACGGTTTCCGTGTAAAACGAAAGTGGCCGCATTCGTGTTCATCCTTAATATTGCAATGTAAGTTGTATTTTATGATAATACATAACATATATAAAGGTTGTGGATGAACACGGATGCGGCCACTTTCATTTTTGACAAAAACAATCTGAAAAGTGACGTTTTTTGGCATATTTGAGAGATTTTTCATATTTGAGCTTCAATCGGATCGTTTTTAATGACTTTATCAGTTAAAATCTTTCACATAAACTTATGCAATCAAGTGAAATGTACACTTAAGTGTTCAAAAAGTAGTAAAAATCTTTCGTCAGATGAAACTGAAATTTGAGGCCAAAATGAGTCCTTTCCGGACCTACTCCTTTGAGGTTT
Organism: Mytilus edulis; assembly: GCA_019925275.1. Taxonomy (NCBI): domain Eukaryota; kingdom Metazoa; phylum Mollusca; class Bivalvia; order Mytilida; family Mytilidae; genus Mytilus; species Mytilus edulis. Next base: position 44,698,889 of record CM034351.1, read on the forward strand.
TCCCAAATTAGAAATAAAATTTAATAACACTAAAAGACCAAAAAAGAACAATGTACAGATAGTGAAAGATTATATGTTCAATAAAACATGTTTAATGTATGCTGTTTAGATTTGAATTTTAATATTTCTGGTATTCTGTAGGAGTGTTTGCTCAGTGCACTGATCTATCTATACTATTAAACGAGAAGACCTCATTTTGTGTGTCGCTTCTCTTCCTTCCACAATTAATTAATCACCATACCTCTGTGTTCTATAGGTAACATGCATAGTCGCATTAGTCATCAATTCTTATGATTATTCAGTTTAATTATTTTTGGAGAAAAACGACAAAAAAGAAGTCCGGATATGGAGTCCGTCATCAGACTGACTTTTAGTCATAGATAAAACTTCCGGTTTAAAACAACCAATCGTATGATAGATAACAAAAATCGAAAAATGAATAAGCCAATCAGAGATTTCTCCATATCATGGTGTTTAGATCGCAAGAACCACAACTATTATACCTCCTTAGGGAGGACAATTATTTTACGCGTTTTATCTACATGTAAAGTACGGTTATGCTACTTTAATATATAGATCATCTCTGTATTCTGTCTACTGTTTTCTTTGAAATGTTTACTATTTAAGGGGTCATACCAGTTGAATATATATTAAAATAAGTAAAACATGAGGAAACAAGAATGTGTCCATACTACACAGATGCCACCTCGGCACTATATTTACTAAGTTTCGAGTTGATTGGACTTCAACTTCATCAAAAACTACATCGACCAAAAACCTGAAGCGGGACAGACGGACGGACGTCACGAACAAACGCACGCACGCACGCACGAATGTACAGACTAGAAAACATAATGCACATAAATGGGGCATAAAAATTTATTGTTGAAAGTGAAAGTAGTGATTTGGCAAAAATGAAAGAAGGAAAGAGGGAGGCAGGACCTTTTTCAATTTCGGTATTTCGGGATATGAATTCCTTTAAATTCTGCATCTCGGGATTTCATGTTTTTAAGACCGGGATTTCAGGATCAGGACGCCTCTGACCACCCCTCAAATTAGCCTTAGTAGGTCTTAGTCATTTCTTCAGTACAAATTTTTAATTTAATTATTGTAGCAAAGGAGAAGAATAATTGTGGTCTGAGACCAGAAACACGAAAATAGTTGAATTTAACAGAGAGGAAACAAATATCGAACTTTGGAAAAAGGGAGAGGGCTTTTGATACCTTTTCTGAAATTCTCCACGATACATAATTATCTTTTAAAAACATCATCCTACACAGTGGCGGATCCAGAAATTTTCATAAGAGGGGGCCCGCTTCAGTCACGCTTCAATGATTCCCTATATAAGCAACCAAATTTTTTCCCAAAAGGGGGGGGGGCCCTGCCCCCCCCCCCTAAATCCGCCTCTGCTATGACAGTTCACAAGCTGTATATGCCCGCGATTTCGCGGGTGTGTTCTAGTACTTATTTAAGATAAGATACTGTAACTTTCATTAAGAGGGTCTACAGTTATATTGAAATCATCTACCGTCATTGGTGATAAGTAAACAAATATTTAAAAACGGAAATTAGCATAAATATTTATGATTGTCGTCTGGTTTCCTTAGTCCTTGCATAGATTTTAACAATATTGTAAATATATGCATGTTAGATCACGTCCCGGCATAGTTCTATAGCGCAGGAACTTGGGGAGTGAACACCTTCAGTTTTCTATATATGTTTTGTGTGATTTGAAAATATAAACAACTGTTTATATTGACGTTACGCACGTTATTGCGTCAATACCGTGTAATCAACCAGTCCACACTAATAAACAGCTTTTCTATAAAATCATAACAGTTAAGTTATATAAAACTTATATCCATAGACTAGACAGGTAAATACTATTCCGAAAAAAAGTACATTTTTTTTTATCATATTTTACTTTAGTCTAAAATAAGGACAACATATTGACAAAACGTCAAAAATATGCGTGTCAGACGTAACAGACTATACGCATAATCACTTTAGCAGGGGTGTTTGTGTTCTTCAAAATAGTGTTATATCCACGAAAATTCGAATGAATGATATGCTCTATGTATAAAGTATAACAATATTACTGGATATGTGTTTCTGATACGACCAACGCTATTTTTTGGCAAAACAAATAGTGTTCATATTGGTCAGATTTTGGAAGATGTTAAGTTATCAAAATTTACAGGTTTTAAAATATAAGATTATATGATATTTCGTTTGTGTAAATTCGGCTCACATATGTGCATACATAGACCATATCAAAATCAAATTTTTGGAGCACTCACACTACATCTAAAAATGCAACGGCCTCTGGCAAATGTCTTGCAAGATGTCCAATGTCGGATTTCGCCGTTTTTTACAAATAAATTGTCATTTGCGACGTTATTTATTAAAAATTCAGATTAGTTGCATGCTAAATAGTCCTTTTCCGTAATTGTGCTTTAACTTTACAAAACAGCAACATACTTTTTGATAACTTGCGTAGTCAAAACGACTTCGTTTTAAAAGAAATGAAATGTCTTGCAAGTTTGTCCACTGGACGATTTTCGTACGTTTTCAACGTTGTCGATTCGGGGTACGCTATTTATGGTGGATCATCTGTATATAGTTCCTCAGATAGAATTTTCTTGATAGTCAAATACTATCAACAAGACCACAAAGCATCATAAAAAAAAATCCGATGACTGGGTTTGTTCGTTTAGATGAGGTTCTTAAGTTGTGAAAAAGTTTTGTATCACAAGAGGATAACAAATCATCTTTATCAAATTTTCAAATTTGGGAATCGTAAACTGACTGCGATATTTTCTTTATTTCTCTGCAATAAGATTCATGTGTATAGAATTGAAAGTGAAAATAAAATTTGGCCTAAAGCGTGGCTATATACCTCTCCACATCATACAAAGCTTGTAAACATATGAGATGAATTAAAATTAACCTTTTTTTCTGACAATCATTTCATTTCATAATCTAATATTGTACCGCTATTAAAGAAAGTATAGTGAATTTTATAAGCAAGACCCGTTTCACTTGTTATTCTCGACAAACTTTTTATATTAAAGCAAAATATATATCCTCCTCCTTTTCGGATCTAAATGGGAAAACATTGCACTTTAACACGTTTTATGTCAATTGATCTCTGGTAGAGAGTTGTCTCATTGGCACTCATCATACCGTATATAATCTTCTCATTTCATAAAGATATGCATTACCCAAATACGATATATTTTGTTGTTTGTTGCTTACGTTACTTTCATTGGGAAATATTCAATGCATATTCAGTACAACAAACATTATAAGAAGTATCCATATTGATGTGCAAAACAAAAATTGTAAGCGAAATACAAAAATTATCCCAAATAATCGGTAATCGCCGTAAAACGTAAAAATTTGACGTTACCATTTGAGACGCAATATCGTGCTTAACGTCATTGTAATATGGTATAGATAAGAGAAAAAACCCGGATGAGATAAATTAAAATATAAAAGAATATTGACTAAAAAGAGTGCCAGTGTCCTTAATCATGAAACATTTTAATTACAGCAAACATCTTGTTTGTATCGAGGTACAGAAAATTTAAAACACTGACACTGCATAATCCCTTTTGTTTTACAATATTGGTATTGTTCATCCGTTTGAATATTTAAAAAATGACAATTAAATTGCTAAACAAGTAAAACATAAAGCCTATCAGTCAACATGGACATTTTTATTACAGGGAAAAGTTACCATAAATATCAAGTTACCATGCAATTACACCTGTACACACAATCAAAGCTGTTTTATGTACTATATGTCATGCTTTTAATACCCTATACAGGCAACGTCCACCGTTCGTATAGGACATTTTTTAGGGGGGGAGGCAAGTAATATGTTTTCTCGACTTTAAAAGGTAATATTTGTGTATACCAAATAGCTACAATATGCATATGTTATAATTACAGACCATTAGTTACCCTCTACATTACAAAAGAGAACAATAAGAATTAAAACTCGGTGTTTAATTTATCCCGCAGGTTTTTCAGTTAATTGAAACAAGTAATAATTCACTTCCATTCTGAATTGGGTTTTTTTTCTCACGAAATTAAAATAAAAATAAACAACTAGCTGTCAGTAACTGCGAGTACTCTCAGATCAGTGCTTAGTGTCTATTTTTGTTGTTGAGATATACAAGTACCCGGCCATGTCTACTTTGTGCTTTTGTTAAATATATTTCTATTTGTATTAATCTAATGAGTTATACCTTTTTCAAATGATTTTTATAGTTCGTTCTTATGTTGTACTGTTACACCACCACTGTCCTAGGTTAGGGGAGGACTGGGATCCCGCTAACATGTTTAACCCCGCCACATTCTGTATGTATGTGCCTATCCCAAGTCAGAAGCCTGTAATTCATTGGTTGTCGTTTGTTGATGTATTACATATTTGTTTTCGTTCATTTTTTGTACATAAATTAGGACGTTAGTTTTCTCGTTTGAATTGTTAAATACATTTGTCATTCTAGGGCCTTTCAACGCTGACTATGCGGTATGGGCTTTGCTCATTGTTGAAGGCCGTACGGTGATCTATAGTTGTTAATTTGCGTCATTTTGTCTCTTGTGGAGATAGAGTTGTTTCATTGGCAATCATACCACATCATCAATTTGATCGAATGCCCCTTTCCAACACACAAAAAGACACAATGAAAGTTTTTAATAATCTTGACTGGCAGTTGGGGTTTTTCACGATCAGGATATAGGGGTAGAGAATTATCTTTTTCATCTGCTGCTAGACTGGCATATCAATGCAGTCACTGTGCTAGAATTTATTTTGATTTTTTTGGTATCATATTCATTTCCGTCATGTCTTGGGCAATTTAATTCAATTTTGAATTCTTACCAGGCCAGGTTATTCATTTTCATTATCTTCCTTGGATATTATGCGTTGGGAAATATAAAAAAGATGCCAAACAAGTGATATCACTTTTCCTCATGAATATTTAAATAGTATAACCGGAACTTTATTTCATTATTCATGGCGACCCCTCAACCTGTCCTTGTTTCCAATGTGTACAACGAAGCGTGAAACGACTCAAACTTATTTCTTTTACAATTTTTGGAAAAACCATTTTTCTCTTGTTAATATTTTTTGTTTAAGACCTATAAATTATTATGTTTTATGCTTATTGTTGATATTTAAGTCCATACTAAAACGAATTCGTTCACAATCAATTGTTTTTCATTCTGTTGTATATTTCTCTGCAAGATATGAGGCCTTTTAAAGGGGGATTTTCCCCAACATATAAATCAAATAAATAACAATAACACAATAAACAACAATTGGCAACGTTTTTTTTATTCTAGATTGCAGTATAAAGACAATATAAGGATTCTACCAGAAAAGAGGAAAAAGCTCAACAATGCCTCGCATTTCCCCGTTTATAATCCTCATCCTTATATCGTTGATATGTCAAATCAATTCATTATTATTGTCTATATATATGACAAATTTTTCGGTTTCCTGTTTTCAAAGATTTTCTTTTTCTTCTTCTGCATACGGGAGTGATCGGCGGTAGACTCCTAAGTAGGAGCGTTAAACTTCCTGAAAATTTATGATACAAATCTGATTGTTTGTAGCAAAATACTTATTTTTGTTTATTAATATTTGTTAGTTTCCTCATACAATTATGTATGTGATGTTTCAATTCAAGAAGATATACATTTGACAACATTTGCGATTTCCTTTTTCGGAGATATGATAAAAATCTTAGTTTGGTCTCAAAATCCTAATTTCTTATCATGAGATTTTGTCAATTTCTTTATATTAAAATCAGTTTTGAAATGATTCAAATAGAGAATCATTGTGATAATAAAATCTATTGCTTCTAAAATGAAATAAATATTGAAGTACTCAACGTTATTGTGAAACTGTCTATTCTAGAGGTGGCGTGAATCAGATGTGGATACTAAAAACATTCCAAATATCTTTTAGAAAACATGCAATCTAAGACTCTCTCATCTTGCAATAGTATTAAAACATTTGACTTTTCTACACTTTACACAAGTCTTCCCCATTCCAAACTAAAAGACAAATTGAAAGAGTTGGTATTGCTTTGTTTCATAAAAAAGAATGGCGAACGTAAATACAAGTATCTTGTCTGGGGGAGGGATAAATCCTACTTTGTAAAGATCACTCTGATTTAAAAAAAAAAAAAATTCTCTGAAACTGACATTATCAAGAGACTTGATTTCTGATTGACAACATATTTGTTACGTTTGGAGGACGTGTTTTTCAACAGACTGTCGGCATTCCAATGGGAACTTATGGTGCCCTCTTCTTGTCGACTTAATTGTTATTATTATGAGGCTGACTTCATACAGGAACTTCTTAGGAAGAAAGATAAGAAGTTAGCAATATCCTTTAACTTTAATTTCCGCTATATAGATGATGTTCTCTCACTATTTAATTCAAAATTTGGTGACTATGTTGAGCGCATCTATCCCATCGAAATAGAGATAAAGGATACAACAGATACAGTTAAGTCTGCCTCATATCTTGACTTACATCTAGAAATTGACAATGAGGATCGGTTGAAAACAAAACTTTACGACAAAAGAGATGATTTCAGATTCCCAATTGTGAACTTTCCATTTCTATGTGGCATCACTCCAGCAGCGCCTGCTCCCAATTGATACGATTTTCCTGGGCTTGTATTTCCTGTCATGATTTTATTGATAGAGGGTTGCTGCTCACAAGGGAGCTATTAAACCAAGAGTTACAAATGGTGAATTTGAAATCATCTCTTCGTAAATTTTACGGACACCATCACGAGTTGGTTGACCGTTATGGAATAACCGTTTCACAGATTATATCGCATATGTTAAACAATCCACTTCCCTTTTCACAACGAATGTGACCTGCCGAATTGGACTATTTACCGGTTTTTTTTTTTTAATAAAATAAGCAACGCGACGGCCGGTGCAACATCAGGATCAGGATCTGCTTACCATTTAGAGCACCTGAGATCACCCCCAGTTTTTGTCGGGTTCGTGTTGGTTAGTCTTTAGTTTTCAATGTTGTGTCTTTTTTTAGCTATTCTTTGTCTGTTTGTCTTTTTTTTTAGCCATGGCGTTGTCAGTTTCTTTTCGATGTGTGAGTTTGATTGCCCCACTGGTATCTTTCGCCCCTCTTTCATTGACTTGTATAAAGAACGCTTTTATCTTTTTGTATATCAAACATGATGACATCCCTTACACAAAAATACTTAGCAGTTTCCGTTGTAATTTTATTTTTGTCCAAGCATTTTCTGAATATATGAACTGGACTACCTGCTACACACATATAAAAAAAGGTGAATTGATAAATTATATAGATATAAATATGTTTGTATTTACCATTCTCTATATATACGTAACTCAGTAAAAATATTTATCCATGATTTATAGAGGCTTTTTTAAAAATTTGACAGATAACATTTTTTAAATGAGCAAGTTTACATATGACCAGAAATCAGCCTATTGTAAGGGAATGCACCATGCACTATTCTCTAACAGACTAGGTCAAGCTATAGATAAAACAACCAGCGGATAAAAGAACATTGGATAATAAAAAAAGAATGTTTTAAAAATATTAATAAAGAGTAGCATTAAACGAATAAGTTACAGATAGATGTGAATAACTTGTCCTGAATGTTTGAAATGAGAAAGAAACATGACAGATATAATAATTAGTACGGAATGAAATATATCAAATTTGAAGTTTTTCCAAATTGAAAATATAATTTAACAGTAATATATGACCAAAACAAACAATGCACAGATGTGAATGTCATCTGTTTAAAAGAGGGACGAAAGATACGAGAGGGACATTCAAACTCAAAGATCGAAAATAAACTAACAACGCGTTTTCTGTTGTTAAAAAAGAACTACTAGAGATTAAAGCAGTATAAATATTACACTATGAAAACAATGTTTCATTAAATTTGACATATTGTTTACACAAATAGACTTCTTCTATCCAAACGGACGAACGTACTAAATTTTTCTTCATTGGATTGAGACTTTTAGATCAATTATTTTAATGCAATAAAGTTTGTGGTCTTTAAGATTGATTATAAAACAGAAACATATACTTATATAAACATTATATATCTTTAATCTGACAAAAATCTGTTTTTTATTTGAGTCTTTGACATTAATTAGTAATCTTTTAACGTATCAAGTTCACATTTGATTGGAAATTTTACTTCACCATTTACTATTCACTGCCAGTATAGGTCAAGTTAAAACATTAAATAGATAAAGAGGACCATTGAACGTTTAAGTTCATAAACTGAATTTATGTGTTACAGTAGGAAGTGATCAAGTAATCCTGAATGGTTGAAATGAAAACGCGATAGATATGATACTCAGTCGGCGGAGTAAAATATTTCAAATTGAAGTTTTCCCAAATTGAAAATATAGTTCAATAACAATATAAGACCAAAACAAACAATGTACAGCTTCTGAAAGGTTACATGTTTAACTTTAAGAGATATCTTATACAACATAGCAGATTTCTTATATTTTTTTTTAGGAATTTATAGGCCTAAATGCTCTTGAACTTTGTACTCTTTTTTTTTTTTTTTTTAACTTTTTTTCTATTCGAGCATCATTACAAAAACACTATATTGATGCGTTTTGTTATTTGATTTTGCCCTTGGATTATGGACTTTCCGAATTGATTTTCCCTAAGTTCAGTATTTTTGTGATTTTACTTTTTTCTAATCTTGTAATGAAATATTCTTTTGAATATCAAATCTTTTTTTTTAGTTGTTAAGTTTGGAATTGTTTGTATTGTAGAACTATGGCATCCAACCATTGCGAACCATGTACTGCACGTGGTATGACTAATACAGCAGTTCGATGGTGTTCCGAATGCAGAGAATCACTGTGTTCTGAATGTACAGAAGCCCACAAAGTTCAAAAAATTACTAGAAATCACCATTTGATAGAGACAGGTAAATTACCAGAAAGAATTAATCTATCCTTTAATTGTTCAAAGCATGAGGACTTACCATTGGACTTTTATTGTGTAAATCATGATGCAATGTGTTGTCAGGAATGTTTGCCCGAAAATCATCGATCATGCAAGAACGTAACATCCATTGACCTGGCATCACAGAATTCAAAACACTCGCAATCGTTCAATGATTTCGAAGAACAGCTGAGCTTTATATTCGAGGCTTTATATAAGTTGAACAACAAATGCAAGGAAAGCGATAGCCGAATGGAACAACAAGAAACACAAATTCGAAAACAAATAGCGAAAGTAAAAGAGGATATAATAAAACAATTGGAATTTTTAGAGGAATCGCTTCTAAAAGACCTAACCGAAATCAAAGATAAAAGCGTAACCAGGTTAAAACGACAGGAAAAAGATATAGGTGACTTGATAACATCCTCAAAAGTTGAAAAGGAAACATTAGAATTTGTAAGAGATCACGGTTCTGATAAACAAGCGTTTGTTTCTATTAATTCATCCAAACCAATCTTGGACGAAATTGAAAAGAAAGTTAAGCAGGTAATCGAATCGTTAACAGACACCAATCTTACGTTCGTCGAAAGCGTCATAAAGGAAAAAATAAAAGATCTCGGATCAATAAAATTTGAGGAAACTCCTGGTTCCGTTCCATTTGTACCATACAAGCAGTGTCAGTCACAGGTTCTAGTCGTTCTGAAGCGCACAAGCACCTCTTACACCTATATCTACGACATTTACACGAAAGGAGAAGATTTGAAAGGAGTAACTGGCATTACGATATCAGACAATAACACGTTGATTTTCTGTGATGTAAATACTGGAAAGGTCTATTTTTTTGATGAATATGATAACTTCTTATCATCTATCAGCTCTCCTGCTAAACCATGGAATATAGCAGCCATACCAGGAACAACTACTGCTGTAATGACTGGTAGAACTGATCCTTACGTACGGTTCTTGGATATAAGAAAACGGAGGTTTTCAAAGAAAGTAAAAGTGGGTCAGAGTGGGAGTGGTAGTATTGCTGTTACCAAAGATAACATTTTCGTTACAATTAAAGGAGAGATACAGGTTTTAGACTTGAATGGAAAGGTTAAAAGAATAATTGGTCTCAAACAAGAACAGGCTATAAATTGGTACATTTCTGTTTGCCCAAATGGGAATATTTGTTATTCAAATGGAAACGCAGTTCATTCCATTACATCAGATGGATGTCCTGTTTTTACCTATGCTTCATCCGATCTTCGTTATGCACGAAATGCAATAACAGATAATGCTGACAATATATACGTCTTGGATTGTAATTCAAGTAACTTACATAAACTTACATCTACTGGAAATTTAGTTGACATTTTATGGGACGATAGTTTGTCCCAACCTTATGTATTTTGTTTTAGTAAGGACTTTTCAAAAATCTACATTGCAAATAACAAGGGAAGAACAGTGTCAGTATTCAAGACAAACTTGTACCTGTAATTGTGTTATCGAGTTATAAACATGATTGTTTAGGTGTGTCAATAACAGTCGGGATACTTAGTCATTTCCATTATATCATGGAATTCCGTAATTTTTACAGAAATGTTTCGAGAAAAATAGTTTTTCCCTTTTACTTATAAGATTTCAATGTTTATAATGTTTGCATTCTATATAGTGTTGTGTTGTTTGCCTTTCAATTATAGGGGTATACATGTTCATTTTGACTGTCGACCAAGTTCGTGTTCGGGACCATCTTCGCGCGAAATTCAAAATTCCATACTCGTATGTCCATCTGGTTTCCATTTCGAGACAACGACGTCTGCACTGATAATGCACTGATTAAACTTAACTGAATTAGCGATAGGATAACTGCTAGTGTTAAAATTTCGTTAATAGCAGTGTGTCTAAGGATTTATTATACAGATCTAAAATATACAACTTGTTCAAAGCCACTAAGGGTATACATTGTACTACACTAAGGCAAAAATATTTCAAAATCTAAGCCTTAATACAAATATTGATGGGTAGTTCAAATTCATGTCTTCCAAAGAAAAAACTTTTTCCTGAAAACAGGTTTGCCTTTATGTACTTATTTAAATGAAATTTGTTCATTTACTTTTTGTATAATACAAAACAATACCATTTTAGAATAGATATAGGTAGACGTGGTATGAGTGCCAATGAGAAATAGAAGTCTACTTTAATACTCCAAACTAGCGCCTTCTTTCAATCATTTTGTGTTAGCAGTGAGCAGCGGAGGCATTCAATACCTACCCTTTAATTCACTATATACATTAACAAAAAAAGAACCTTTTATATATATGTTTTCGTTCGTCTAAAATAGAACTAGGGTTAATGCAAACTGATTGCTTACACAATATTCATATTTACATCATTAGGATAATATAATTCGAGTGAATCTAAAAAACCTACTGTACATGGGTAAATCATTGTAAACGGTAAAATAAAACTCTAAAAACTTGTCCCTCCTGGGAAACATTAACTCAATAAACTAAATGAAGGTTCTGTGACACAAATGAACCGTAAATTATGACATGTTTAAAGATAATCATTCAAATGTTATGTATTTGGCCAGAACTCATACCTTAAGTATGTTATATGTCCTATATGTGTCTTTATTGATTTAACATAACTCGACTTCTTCTGTTGAAGATATGTAAGCGCCAAATGACGAAATAAAGAGCGTGTTTCTGCTTAGAAATCAGAAGATAACAATTGGAAAGTTCAACTATCATTCTTGATATTTTGAAGTCGCACATCTGTATCCGTATTAACGAATTGTCATAATATGAAAAAAGTAACAGATCTCTAGATTTTATGTCCGGCCTTTTCCGCAATCTGAAGTTAACTTGATTATATCTAGTTCAAGCACTCACTAGAATCGGGTCATTCAGTCACAAGACACAATCAATCTGAAAGTGAAATTAAAGAAATTTATCAAATGATTTTAGGAAACAAAACAAGTCGGCTAGTAGAGGTTTCCAGATTTGCTACGTATCAGGTACGGTTGGTACGTAACACAACCGTTGGTGTTGTTTGGGAGGTTTAATTTAATGCATGAGATTATTGTATGTATCATGATGAAAATAAAGAAACAAAATTGCATATCAGTGATAAAAACCTTAATCTTTTATTTTATTACGATTTTTCTGATTCTAGAAAACCTTGCACGTGATTTTATACGAAAAAAATTATTTTGTGCACAAGAGAATTAATCAAACAGTCCTTACTGGAACTGAGTTGCCTCGACCTTTATATTTTAAAAATAGATTTGCGTTTCTGTATGGCTATGATTTTGTTTTCTGTATATATTAAGAAAAGGATTAGAATAAAGAATGTTTTCTAATACTCAAATATAAATTGGAATAATTAGAAACTACTTATTAATTATATCTTACTTGTACCTTACTGGTGTCGTTAATGACTACATAGACGGATCCAGGAGGAGGGGGCTTGGGGCCCGCCCCCCCCCCTTTTCGTGGCAAAAATTTGGTTGATTATATAGGGAATCACTGAAGCATGGATGGAGCGCCCCCCTTTTATGAAAAGTTCTGGATGCGTCACTAAACTAGTACACGGGCTTATGGCAAAAATGAGTTCAAAATTGTGTTGATTTCTCATTAAAATAAATTTTTATTAATTAAGCTATCTTTTCGATCATTGGAGCAACATTTATTCATAAAACGCAACACACATTGTAAAACCATCGATCAATCATTTTCCTTATATTTTGTCACTGAACTTTTTAATAAAATTGTTGATTATATTAATTACTTAAAGAATAAATATAAATTTTATGACACTAACGAAAACCATTTTTTGAGTCGAAATATTTATCATCACGATGTTACTTCATCGTGTTCGCTTATTATTATTATGTCACTAGATATTGTTATTACATTAATATTTGTAAATATTGTCGCGAGTAAAATTGTGTATTGCACGTGCCTGGGAGTAGTATAATATAATCTACGAGGGGTAATGTTAAACCAATATCCATCCATTAATCCTTTTGTCGTACAGCATTGCCAAAAAAAAACTTCATACAACACAGCGTATTTTGTTCACTGATAACGGACATAATTTGACGCTATATTTACACTTAGTCTAATGCAATATGAATATGTCTTTCTAACTCTTCGTAATGTTGTACGGAAAATACTATGTTGCTATATAATGTCTTTTGCACCATTTACAACTGATTTATGGACAGTCACTCAAAATTAAGGATCATTTTCATCGGTTGGTAAATGTTTATATGTAATATGTTCAGGTTTATATGTACTAGTATCATGCATACGATACTGCTTAAAATAGTTAACTCCAGTTTTTCTGAGTTTTCTCTCTCGGCTTACTGCGAAAAAGATATATGAACAGTTGTGTTAATAAAAAGGGCATGTTTCTAAAATTTATAGCGCATATTGATTTTATGAGGTTTTTTTTATAAAGACAAACTTTAAACCCGACGGTAAAGATAATTCTCCAAAAAGAAAGAAGGATGTCAAGTAAATACGATATCAGCCATATCTCTATGCATAATTGTTCAAATTGAAGATATAAACGACCTTGTATTTTTTATAATTTCTTTCCGGACGTCTGATTTTTTTTATTTTTATTTAATTCTTCAACATATATATACAACAGCTATATTACATATAACACAAAATTATCACAAGGCAATGTTATTTAAAAGTATAATGACATACATAATCAGTACAATAATTAGAAATCAAACCGTTTTGACACCTTCGGTTTTTTGTAACAGAGTATTAATTTTATAAAGTATGTCTCCCTGTACTTTTTTTTTTAATCTTAATTCAATATCCATCGACAAGGGTTTTAGACCTCACGCGTACAGACTGAACAACGATTTGGTTTTATATTAGTTTTGTCATTTTTCTTTTGTTATTAAGGTCAATTTATTTTGTTCAAATTAATTTTATTTGATCATGTTTTCTAAAAACTTACCAAAATAAATACAAAACTTTAACATTTTACAATGATACATAAACTTATTACAAACAAAATTTATAAAGTTTTAAATTTGTCTTGTAATTTAGCTTCTTTGTATCTATGTAGTTTCACGGGGAAATAACTCTTAACTATAAACCTTTCGTACCAACGGTTACTTGCAACGGTTGCTTGAAAGCATAATCGAGTGCACACACTATTGTTTCCTTTGAATACAAGAAGAAACCACATGAAATTAGTCCCAAATAACAGCTAAAAATTCTCAAAACAGTTCTGCATATGATTCCTAAAACATGTGTTGATATAAAGTGTATGCATCAATAAGTTTCAAAAGTGAAATGACGGCTCCTACTTCGTTCTACGGTTGGTACGGTAGCAAATCTGGAAACCTCTAATAGGAGTGCACACTTGGTACTCTTAAGTCTGTCCTTTTTATGATATCATCTTTCAAACTGGTGTATTTTCGAAAGGCATCGTTGCAGTTTTTTTTTCACAAAACAAGATTTTTAATGACCCAAAAACGATTTTTATTTAAATCTTAAAGAATGGCCAAGATATCAAAGTGAAAAAATTACAAAAATACGAAAAATAGTATTACATTTTCCTGCAGGATCAGCATTAGTGACAATCATTGTGTAACTCTTGCGTTAAATAACTGTTGATGAGTCATTATCCTGTATTATAAGACGATTAGGTATTTTGTTTTTTCTAGCTTTAACTAAGGCATAATCGAATGCATAACCTTGAATAAACAACCCCGGCTTGCTTAGTACAAATGATCCCTGAAACTTGACGTTTACAACAAAGGGAAGAGTTCCATATTTCACCAACACAGAATGAACTGTAATTTATTATTGTGTGCATTTAGTATAATAGTTTAAAATATCTTGCCTATGACATTCGGGTCTGATGGCCAGCAGAACCTCGAATCTACATCAAAACCTATTAAAAAAAATACACTGGTAAACTGTAGGAGTATTTGATCAGTGAACTGATCTAAAGTACTTGTCCTTAGAATTAATAATGTTTATAAGTTTTAAGCAGAAGAAGTATATTTTTTTTCTTTATTTGATGGAGACTGACAGATCAATTACAAATGTATTTCAATAATGTTTGTGGTCTATAAGATTAATTATGAAACAAAAATATATTCTTATATAAATAATTAAAACATATCACGTGGAAAACATTCACGTCACCTTTAAATATTGCCCCCGAATGGTTACACATTTGTGTTAAACAAAAACAAAATCTTTACAAAATAGCAAACATGACCAAATCGCCATTTAAATCCCTATAGTCATAGGCAGATTTATCAGTCTTACAATAAGTTATGTGCAATGGTTATCTATAAAGGCAACAGTAGTATACCGCTGTTCAATAAATCGATTGAAAAAACCCAAATCCGGGTTATAAACTAAAACTGAGGGAAACACAGTGAATATAAGAGAACTATGACACAACAGAAATACAACATAAATATGCATATGAAACACACACAGAAACGAACTAAGATATAACAATGTCCATTTTTCATTATCTTTACTTGGTCAAATACCGATGAAAAATGTGTCAACTAACATTGGCATAAGTAAAAATTAACTGCCATGCTGAATGGGTTTTTTTCACGATAAATAACAAAACAAAAACATTTTATCAGAAAACAATGCTTTACACCAAACACACAAAAAAGATACAGTGAAAGTTTGTAAGAACATTGGCTGGCAGTTATGTTTTGCGCGACAAGGACATACAGGAAAAGAACTACAATTTTTGCAATTTAAATAATAATGAATAGAGAAAGAAATAAATCTCTTTTATTAAAAGATTTAGCAAAGCATTTCAAGCGTGGGACTTAGATATCAAACTTTGAGAAACAAAATTATTAATTGATGTATATGAAACCATTTTTCAGTTTCCTGTTTTCTGAGATTTTTTCTCCTTCCCAATTCTGAAATAGAATCATAGGAAGGAGTCATAAACGTCCGGGAAATTTATGATACAAATCTGACTTCTCGGAGGAAACTACTGTTCATTATGTATGTGATGTTTCAAGTAGATTTACATTTGACAACATTTTTTATTTTCTTTTGTCGGAGAAATGAATTAAAATTTTTGGTTTTGACTTAAAATTTTGTGTACTGACATTTTCTCAGGTTCCTAATATCACAATATGGGGCCGTGCATATGAAAGTATCCTTGGATATGTCCTCATATCTGTCTCAAGACCTTATTTAGGATGGCTGAGGGCGTGTCTGAGACATTTCTTATGGTGTAAAAAAGCTATCTTAGGACAGTCTTAAGTTGGCCAAGGACAATCCTAACACATTTAAATAATCGATAAAAATAAGTGAATATCTAAAGGGAGGGAGGTTGCATCTTTTTTTTATTAAAAAAATTTAACGCAAAACAAAATTTGTTGACGTTACTAACTATAATAGATACATTAATCATTATAGACTTTAAAAAATATTAATGCATTTCATACAAAGACAAAACTAAATAGTCACAACGTTTTGTTATAGGCGATAATTCGTTCTACAATTTAATCTATATCGACTAGAGTTGTTGTCCTAGGTCTACTGTATTTCGTTGCATGTATTGAATCGGCTAAGCTAGAAAAAAAGTAGTCTGAAATCGAAATTCAAATACCAATTTGGTAAGATGTAAAAATGTTGCAATGATGATAGAATTTTCAAGAATCCATAAACATAAATGCAGCATGAATTATTTCAAAAAGCGTAATAATACGATATCGTCAAGCATACATTTTTAGAGCTACGATTGAAGCCATTTTATATGATTTTGTATAAAGAAAAGCAAATTTAGTTCTTAAAGCAATCACCAAAAAAATCAGAAATATCTCAATGTAATTATATATGTGCATTATGTAAGTTCTAGAACACCCAGACAAAGTTCTTGTTATATGCTTATTTTCCTAAAAACTCAAATCGATTACTAGAAACACTCTTTGTTGATATCTGGAAGTATTTTTAAAAAAAGTTAAAAAATGTAACACGAATGAATCTTGGACATATATTGAAAATATTTGTTTAATTGGTTTATTAATACTAATAATAGTATACTAGTTTGATATTGTATTAGTATCTTTATTATTGAATTTATAACATGTTAGTTGTTTTTATTCGACGAAGGACCATTCCAAGAGCCCTGTTAACATATTCTAACTTTAGGACCAAATTAAGAATATATCTTAATTTTGTAAACCTTCATTAACCTGACTTAGGAGTAAGACGTTTCCTAAGACCACCATAACACACGTCCTAGTCCTAGGTCAGCTTCGTTGACACGACCCCGGTTTTGTGGTGTTTCATATAGAGAATCGTTATGAAAATAACATATGTTGCTACGTACATTAAATAATTATTTAAATCTCAAATTTACACAAACCTTGATTTTTTAAAAACAAAGTCATCAATTTTTACTACTTATATATTTGCTAGTACATAAAAAATGACGACATCCCGTTAATTCACAAAAACGCTATCATTGAAGTTTGAATAATTTGTAATCATTTTCTAATAGATTAACTGGATTCTCTGGTACACGTATAGAAAAGTAGGTAATGAAAAAGATGATTATAGATATGTTTATAACCTGTTATTCTCTACCCAATTAAGTAAGATATTTATCTATAATCTGACAATGTAAATTTTTTTCATATTTTTTGTATTTGAGTCAATGACATTTATTTGATCTTTTTACGGATCAAGTTCACATTTGATTGGAAATTTTATTGCACCATTTACTATTCACTGTCTGTATAGGTCAAGTTGAAAGGTTCTTTTTCAAAGATAAAAAATTAAAGAGGACCATTGAACGTTTAGGTTCATAAACTGAATTTATGTGTTACAGAAGGAAGTGATCAAGTAAACTTATTTGTTTAAAATGAGAAAGAAACGCGATAGATATGATAATTAGTCGGCGGAGTGAAATATTTAAACTTTGATGTTTTCCCAAATTGAAAATATAGTTCAATAACAATATAAGACAAAAACAAACAATGTTAGCTTGTAAAAGGTTACATGTTTAATCTTAAGAGATATCTTATACAGTAAAGCAGATTTCTTATAATTGTTTTTTTAGGAATTCATAGGCCTAAATGCTTTTCAACTTTCTACTTTTTTGGCCTTTTTAACTTTTTTTCTATTCGAGCTTCATTACAAAAACACTATATGCATCTTATCTTGTAATGAAATATTCTTTTCAATATAAATTTTTGTTTTAGTTGTTGAGTTTGAAATTGTTTGTATTGTAGAACTATGGCATCCAACCATTCCAAACCATGTACTGCACGTGGTTAGACTCCTACAGCAGTTCGATGGTGTTCCGAATGCGTAGAATCACTGTGTTCTGAATGTACAGAAGCCCACAAAGTTAAAAAAAAATCACCATTTGGTAGAGATAAGTAAAATACCGGAAAGAACTAAAATATCCTATACTTGTGCAAAGCATCAAAACGTACCATTTGACTATTTCTGTGTAGATCATGATGAAATATGTTGTAAGGAATGTATTTCCCAAAATCACAGAGCATGCAAGAACACAAGGTTTATTGAACTAGCATCAAAGAATTTTAAACAGTCGCAGTCGTTCGTTGATTCAGAAGAACAACTGAGCTTTATTTTAGAAGCATTGGAAAATTTGAACAAGAGTTGCAAGGAAAATGATAGTCAAATAAAACAACAAGAAACACAAATTCGAAAACAAATAGCGAAAATAAAAGAGCGTATTATAAAACGAGTGAAATTTTTCGAGGAATCGCTTCTAAAAGACCTAACCGAAATCAAAGATAAAAGCGTAACCAGGTTAAAACGACAAGAAAAAGATATAGGTGACTTGATAACATCCTCAAAAGTTGAAAAGGAAACATTAGAATTTGTAAGTGATCATGGTTCTGAAAAACAGCCGTTTGTTTCTATTAATTCGTCCAAACTAATCTTGGAAAAAATTGAAAACAAAGTTAAGCAACTATCTGAATCGTTTGTGGAAACCAGTCTTACATTCGTCGAAAGTGTTCAAAAGGAAAACAAAACAGAACTCGGATCCATTAGGTTAATGAAAACCCCGTGTTCCTTTCCATTTGTCCCAAACAAGCTGTGGCAGTCACAAGTTCCAGTCGTTCGTAAGCGCAAAACCACCTCCTTCACTCATCTCTACGACATCGAAATGCAAGGGTATTCCCTTGTAGGAGTATCTGGAATCACTATATTAGAAGATAAAAGATTGTTTTTTTTTGTGATGTACTAGTAAAGAGAGTACATGTTTGTGATGCTAATGATGAATATAAATACACAATCCGCTCTCCGTATGCACCGTGGGATATAGCAGCAATACCAGAAACATCAACTGCTGTTATGTCGTCTAGAAATGAGCCGTACATACAGTTCATAGATTTAAACAGACGTAAAATTGTAAAGCAGATAGAAGTGCATCAAAGTGGAGGTTATGGTATTGCTGCAACAAATGATAGTATAGTTGTAGGTACTAAAACAGAAATACAGGTTTTAGACAGGAATGACAATTTTAAAAGAACAGTTCGATTAAAGCACGGACAGGGTCCTATTGGATACATTTCCGTTGGTCTAAATGAGAACATATATTATTCAAACATTGATGAAGTATACTGCATTACATCAGATGGATATTCGTTTTTTCCTATTCGTCACCTGGTCTTCGTGGACCTCGTAAAATACATGATGCTGGAAACGTGTACATCTTAGGACTTTATTCACAAAATATACATCAAATTACATCTACAGGGAGATTTGTAGACATATTGCTGGAAGACAACATATCTAAAGACTTTTCTACGGTTTACATTGCAAATAGAAATGGTAAAACGTGTCAGTTTTCAAGATAAATCAGTAACTTTTTTAACTATCAAAACCAATATCATTTTGAATATATAGTACGCAATCACAAAAATGCTGTAACAGTAAAAAATAAACTTTCTTAAAAATTCATATGATTTATTAGCAGTTTGCCATCTCTTAACATGACATGAAAACATATAGAAAAGGTTACTTTTTCATTAAACGCTGGACTGTGTTAGATTTGAAGCAAACGTAAATGGATCAGATAACAGCTTAAAATGTTAAGGGAATTTTTCGAGTACTGTTTAAGCGATTAGCTTGCACATGTATATTCAATTGAAGAGTTGTGATAACTGGTTAAATAAAACAGTTTTTCGAAGTAACCGATTTACTGTATTTCACGCCTGTCAAATACAATGTATAAATTACTATATTAGATATATCTAATCTTTTCATAAAACGTGAAATGCAAGAAACCTTAGATGAACTTATGATTCTGGAATTCTAAATGGCTGATAGCTTGAAGAATTGACGTTCAATTACAAGATGAAACAAGTCAAAGTTTACCAAGACTACTATCGATTAAGTCTTTATGACTTTGTACTGTAGGTAAAATGTTCAGAACCACCAGCTGCAGAGATAGTGCATTATACATTAAACTGTACTTAATTGCAGCAAACGTAAATGTATCAGCTGAAAGCTAACACATTAAGGAATTTTTCAATTACTGTTTGAGTGATTAGCTTATATATTTAAATAATGAACTCTCAGAACATGTACAATAGCAATATCTGCCGACAGAACATGTTTCAACATCTAATATCTAGTAAAGAAAGTGCATGTTGATTATTCAAGATTCCATTTACCAAGCTTATGAAGGTTTTATTATAAGAATATTCAACTACATGTATAAAAATAAAATCACAAAAATACTGAACTCCGAGAAAAATTCAAAACGGAAATTCCCCAATCGAATGGCAAAATCAAAAGCTCAAACACATCAAACGAATGGATTACAACTGTCATATTCCTGACTTGGTACAGACATTTTCTTATGTCGAAAAAAGTGGATTGAACCTGGTTTTATAGCTAGCTAAACCTCGCACATGCATGTTATTGAACTTTGGGTGAGAAGAACACAAAGAAATTATGAGTTCGTGTTTGTTTTCGAGGTCGATTCTTCTATTAACATATATTTCCGATGTTGTTCAGATAATATTAAAGAATTACTACAAAGTTTTTGTTGTTTCATTGGAGTAAATAAAATTTATAATATGTCGTACTTTATTCTTCAAAGAAATCAAAATACAGTTTTACTTTATCAACAAGGATAGAGATCCGATACAGATCCAATTCATGGCGCGACGTTTAACGTTGAAATTTCGTCAGGACGTCTAGCGCGTAGTTTTCCGTAATAAAAAAACCCGATTGAACGAAATTTTGTGAAAAAGGGGGGCGAAAGATACCAGAGTGACAGTCAAACCCATAGATCAAAAATAATCTGAAAAATCTATGGGTAATAAAGAAAAAGACAAACAGACAAAGAAGAGTACACAAGTCACAACTTGTTAAAGTAACGACTAAGCAACACAAACCCCACCAAAAAATGGGGGTGATCTCAGGTGCTCCGGGAGGGTAAGCAGATCCTGATCCAAATGTGGCACCCGTCGTGTGGCTAATGTTGTTACAAACCCGGTAAATAGTCTAATTTGGTCAAATTTGGTAGGTCATATTCGTGTTTCTACAACATTACGTGGTAATTCTAAACGTGTATTTTACAGATTTTGAATTCTTTGAGCGGGTTTTTAAAGATTTTTTGAAGAGATTAATGAAGTTATACGATTAAGATAAGTAACATGTCCGTCTTTAAGATTGAAATTGAAACAATTTGCTCAATAAAAAAAAATAAAAATAATTTCAAAATTATAATAAAATTTTATTCCACTGTTATCTTTCACCAGAATAACAGTTTGATAAAATGGGTACATGTATGTGTAATTCTTTAAAACAATATTTTAATATTAATTAAAAGATGCTTCGGGGTATGTCAATAAATAAGCAACCCACCAACAAAAAGAAATAAAAAAAAGCTAGAAGTCAACGTATGGTCTTAAAAAATACATAAGTGTGTTCACAATTCCGATATGCCTTTACTTACAGTGTTGGTCTATAAATTAAGCCGTCATGGTATCCAACGTTAACACAAATTACCTGAAGAAAAAAAATCACTGGAACTTGAACTGATGGCGAGGTTTATATAGTTTACTTAGACGTCAAACCAGGCCACTTTTCTTGTTTTTTAATTATCCCATTTGGAATAATAGCATGTACAAAAAAGAACAAATGATAAAACAATTATAGTAACACAGTTAAAGCATTGGAATTTTTCACCTAGATGAGAAAAAGAGTTGTTCCTTTCCATTATGCTTTGTGCATATACAAGTTTAATGTAATGGACTTTGTCGAAAAATGCCTACTTTCCCATCATTTTCATATTGGGAGCAATACTAATAAACATCTTGTTTTACCACAAGTGAGGTAAATTTGAAAGATAATAGACACGTGTCAGTCTAGATAAATTTGAACAATCCAAATGAAACGTTTGTATTTGACGTATTGCATGTAAAAATTAGATATATATGAGCTCGAGATATCATGTAAATAAACTCATCATAGCGACCAGGATTAAAATTGTGTACGCCAGATGTGTCTACAAAAGACTCGTCATTGGCGCTCGGTTAAATTTTTTAGAAGGCCATATTAAGTAAGGAGTTTAAAGCATTGCAGAATAGCAATTCCGGTGAATGCATTCCTGTGGTAGAAAATTCTTAGTATTTCGAAAAAAACCCCACTTTTATGAACAGCTTATCCACAATTATGACAATGTCAATGACAACTCATGTCAACACAGAAGTGTTACTACTGTTCTTGAAAAAGCCTTGGGAAGAAACTGCTACTAGCAGTAGCACCGCCCCTGTCGTTAAAAAAGTTCAACAATATTACTTGTCGTTGTTTGGCCCTTTAAGCTGGGGTCACACATTCACGATTTTTACTGCCGTCCTTGACAGGACCTTTACCGATTTAAAATTGTCAAAAGTCTGATCAAGGTCCTGTGAATCGTGGATGGAAATTCAAACTTTAATTTAAATTTGTAAAGAAAAAAATTTAATCGCGACAACAATTATATATTGTTCAGGAAGCGTCGATATTCAACCGTTTCCAAGCGAATTTATCCCGATAATTCCGTTCTTAATCCGCTTCTTATTCGATTTGTATCTTTAGCCTGGTAAAATTCGACCGAGTCTGTCACGACTGCGTCCCGATTTTACCGAATGTAATCCGACAGAGATCAGACAGTGACAGACAGTGACCCGACGCTGTGGAAGTTATACGTTCGAAATATGTCGGTATACTCGAGATGATCAGGTACTGTCGGGACGTAATCCTATCAAAATCCGCTGTATCGCATTGTAAACGGCGGTGTCTGGTCTCAGTCGTATTATATTTTGTAATTGTCGGGACTCTGACGTGAGTATCATTGACCAATTTCTTATTAATAACGGGACTGTTCCGGAACGGTTTCGGCAAACACGGTTCGCAATCGATAAAATCAGGATACAATCTGGACTCAATCGGCAGAAACACAGCAATGAAAAGTGTCTCCAGATCATTCCCGTTCCACAGGACACCGTCCAGAATACACAGAACATTATTAGGATTTTGATCCGATACAGCAGAATC
This sequence comes from Mytilus edulis, assembly GCA_019925275.1. Lineage (NCBI taxonomy): Eukaryota > Metazoa > Mollusca > Bivalvia > Mytilida > Mytilidae > Mytilus > Mytilus edulis. The sequence continues at coordinate 44,722,448 of CM034351.1, forward strand.
TGTCACGACATAGGCACGATTGTAATATGACTAGACAAAATCGGCTGAGTTTCCCCGAATGTTACGGGACGCACCTAACTGTCGGGATGCTTTGCCGAACTATTTGGACCCTTTCCAACCCGTAGGAATATGTTGTGAACTTAATCGACAGCGTTCAGACAATGATAGGACATTCCAGATAATTGAGGATAGTAATCCGACTTTTTCACTTTTCGTGTCGGATCGCTGTCTGGTCTCAAACGGGAGCAATAATCGGCAATGTGTGAACCCCGCATTATAGTTTGATGTTCGAAGTGAACCAAGTTCCGTGATGTAGGCCGTACTTTGAGATATTATTGATAACTTTTTGGACATAGTAAATTGGATTGCGAGTTGAGGATCCACAATTCTAAAAGGTTGTGCCAAATACGGCTAAGGTAATCTATACCTGGGATAAGAAAATCCTTAGTTTTTCGAGAAAATTCAAAGTTTTGTAAACGGGAAATTTGTAAAATGACCACATTATTGATATTTATGTATATGTGATAGAGCCACGATAACTTAACTTTTTTCGTATTTTCCTTTCGATCAAATTTTTGAATTAAATCATTTTCCTTCCAGTGCATGTTTAATTTTATTCTTTCATCACGGGTTACCCCTAATACTTGCGCTATGCAAATAAGTGTTCGACACTACATTTCAAAGTAATACATTTATGAAGTTATGAATTATTTGTGTTTATAAATCTCTGTTTCCTCATACATCATGTTAAAATTGTAATCTTTCAGATAGATTTATACATTTGACAACATTTTTAATTTCCTTTTTTTCGGAGATTCATGATAGAAATCTTCTTTTCTTTCCTCCTCAAAGTACTAATTTCTAGTAATGAAATTTTGCAAGTTTCCTTATATTATGATAATTTTTGTGGTGTTTCAAACCGTGTCAATTGAATAAAACATATTGATCCGTAAATCATTATACTGTCTACATTCCCAATTTTTCATTGATTTCCATAAACCAATGATTTTAAACAAAAAATTATCTATTACCACAACTGTCATCGTTGAAGACTGTAATAATCACAAATATGATAATATCCCGGAAACAAACATACTCGAGTAGTTTCTGTTGTTATTTTTTTTTGATTTTTAAGTATTTTCTCAATAGATAAATTGGAATATCACTGGAACACGCATATAACGTAGGTGA
>CM034351.1:44723738-44770522 GCA_019925275.1 Mytilus edulis
CAAATTTGACATTGACAAAGTAAGAGTTACATTATTAAATGAACAATATATATATATATATATATAGCTTTTAACTACTGTTCATTATTTATTTGGAAAATTACACTTATACATCAGGCGCGGATCCAGCCATTTTAAAAGGGGGGGGGGGGGGTCCCAACACAGAGTAAAGGGGGGTTCCAACTATATGCTCCCATTCAAATGCATTGATCGGCCAAAAAAAAGGGGAGTTCCAACCCCCGGAACCCCCTCCCCTGGATCCGAACCTGTACATGCGTCTACAGATTCAATATGATTCATCTGCTCAAATTGACCTGTTCAATCATTACTGAGCTCATTTTAAGTCGCTATCTAAATTTAAAACTGCTTATTTCATTTTGCTCGAAATGTTTTAAATTCCACTGTAGTATTTCCATGTACTTTTCTACCGCCGTCCGTTTTAGTCTTTCTTTTTTTCATGTTTGTATTTTAAACTTATGCATTTATTCATGTGTTTAGATAAGAAAAGTTACTTGAACCGCAGTTATTTTGAGAGTTAGATCAATTAGCTAGAAATTCAGGAATATGACAGTTATTTTCCTTTCGCTTGATGTGTTTGAGCATTTATTTTGCCGCTGTTTAAGAGACTTTCCGTTTTGAATATTTTCCTTATAGTTTGGCATATTTTTGTTGATTTATTTTCGTTGCATGACATGTAGTACCCTGAGCCATTATCTGATTGTAAGAAAAGTTATACAGATAGCGTCATTAGTGTAGTAGGATATACCTTTCGGATGTCACACGGTAATATAGGAGAGGTAATTTAAGTGCGAGGTTTAGCTAGCTATAAAACCAGGGTAAGTCCACCATTTTTTTTATATAAGAAAATGCCTGTACCAAGTCAGGAATATGACAGTGTTATCCATTCCATTGATGTGTTTGAGCATTTGACTGTGCAATTTGATTAGGAACTTTTCGTTATGAACAATAAATAAACTCATCATAGATACCAGGATTAAATTTTGTATTTACGCCAGACGCGCGTCTCGTCTACAAAAGACTCATTAGTCACGCCCGAATCCAAAAAAGTTAAAAAGGCCATTATGAAGTACGAGGTTGAAGAGCATTGTGGACCAAAATTCCTAAAAGTTGTTATGAACTTTCCTCGGAGTTCTATTTATTGTTTTTTTGAAATATTTATGACTTTTTAATATTTCCTTTTAATCCTAGAGTTTTATATCGCACATGAAGCATATGCCTATTTTCTTTACTTATTGTGGGGCATTAAAAACTTTTGTATAAGCATGATGTATACTTTTAAACATTTACAATAAATATGAACACAAAGAAAGTTTTTCTTGGTTATTACATATTTATGATCATTAACTGTAGAAGAAATCATACTTACAATCAATTATCTTCTTGAAAATCTAAAAAATTATCTTGTCTTTATACAATGAACACGTCTCAATAATAACTATTAAAGATATAATTATAATTACAAAACACGTGTTGTCCTTTGTCATTAATCAAAATCAATAATCAGATGTTACTGTTTATGATACATACATGTACTTACTGTTATAAAATACTTAAGAACTATTGTAACATTCTATGATGACGTATTATTATACAATCCTGTTGTTATGAAGAAAGCAAATAAATGCCGTCGAATGAACGCCTCCCCGAATCACCAAACAGAATATATGATAAACAGAAAGGTTTATAAACCACTTCACATTCTTTATTTGACTGTCCAAAGTCAGGACCCTGAAATTCAGTGGTTGTCGTTTGTTGCTGTTTATCATATTCGGTTTTTTTATTGCGCGTGAATTTTGTTTTAGCGATAAACAATCAGTACTGTACAACAATGAAGTGAATTAAGCATAAAACACACTTATAGATAAAACATAAATCGAATCTCCAACACATCGACCAGAACAACAGTCCACATCAACGTCGAACACCCGCCTACTCTTTGTACTTACAGATAGGATGATAGATAGAGTTGATTTCTTGATTGACAACATATTTGTTACGTTCGGAGGACGTGTTTTTCAACAGACTGTCGGCATTCCAATGGGAACAAACTGCGCCCCTCTACTTGCCGACTTGTTTCTTTATTATTATGAGGCTGACTTCATGCAGGAACTTCTTAGGAAGAAAAATAAGAAGTTAGCAATATCCTTTAACTCTACTTTCCACTATATAGATGATGTTCTTTCACTGAATAATTCAAAATTTGGTGACTATGTGGAACGCATATATCCCATCGAACTAGAGATAAAGGATACTACAGATACAGTAAAGTCGGTCTCATATCTTGACTTACATCTAGAAATTGACAATGAGGGTCGGTTGAAAACAAAACTTTACGACAAAAGAGGTGATTTCAGCTTTCCAATTGTAAACTTTCCATTTCTTAGTACCAACATTACAGCAGCACCTGCATACGGGGTATATATCTCCCAATTGATACGATATTCCCGTGCTTGCATGTCCTATCATGATTTTCTTGATAGAGGGTTGCTGCTCACAAGGAAGCTATTAAACCAAGAGTTCCAAATGGTGAAGTTGAAATCCTACCTTCGTAAATTTTACCGACGCCATCACGAGTTGGTTGACTGTAACGGAATAACCGTTTCACAAATGATATCGGATATGTTCCTTACGTCGTAACTACAATCCCCTTCCCTTTCATGAATGTGACCTACCAAATAAGACTATTTACCGGATTTGTTATCACATAACATAATTGTCATATTCCTGTACCAAGTCAGGAATATGACAGTTCTTGTCCATTCGTTTTTGATGCGTTTTGTTAATTGATTTTGCTATGTGATTATGGACTTTCCGAATTGATTTTCCTCTGAGTTCAGTATTTTTTTGATTTTACTTTTTATAAGCAACACGACGGGTGCCACATGTTAAGCAGGATCAGCTTACCCTTCCGGAGCACCTGAGATCTGAGTTTTCTATGTTGTGTCATGTGTACTATTGTTTGTCTATTTGTCTTTTTTTTATTTTTAGCCATGGCGTTGTCAGTTTATTTTAGATTTATGAGTTTGACTGTCCCTTTGGTATCTTTCGTTCCTCTTTTATAATTTGGAAGGAGTTAATAAATTATTTAAGATATCGCGTGTAAATCAATACAAACGTTCAAAAATCTACAAAATGGAAAAGATAGATAAGAATATCTTTACACGTATATGTGCTGCATGAAAAATTATTGATGCTTCTAAGGCATTGTCATGATTGTCATGATGAAAAGCATGTACAATCCTATTGCTGTTGTCCTGATAAATCAATATTGCCACTATCGAAAACAAGTGTGTGGCACTGCACAAGAAGTGCGAATCATGCCTTATCATTGAGTGAGTGTAATAGGTATAAAACGTATGAAAAATATCTGCTTGATTATTTGAATTCATTCGTTAAATTGTCGCTAGAACATATTACGATATGCCAAGATGTGTCTAACAGCAACCTGGAACATTGTAGTCTGTCTCTTAGCAGTTGAATCACAAAATGAAGTCGACTGGGTTAATAAGAAATTCCGGACCACGATTTTTAGGCAAATTCAAAGGTACAAGCAATTCGGTTCAACAGCTGATGTCAACGTTCGCAATCCCATCAAGAACATAAGATCTCAACATTCGGGTCCTTTACATGAGCCAATGAATCTTAGAGGCAACCGAAACAACGTAAAATGTCCCAGATGTGAGACGCACATCGACAAAGACAATGAATAACCGACTCAGTGAAAATAAATTACGCACCAGACAGCCTTACTTTGACGCAGTATTGGGACGCCTGCAAAACTGGTTGATTTTTTCTTATAACTAGTAATCGATGGATCAAGATTCCTAAGGTAGATAAAACATGCCAGAGTCTACAGACGCAGAGAGAGACCACCCGAAATTTGCTTGGCACACAATATGTCTTTTAATGATTTCGCAATATCACAATAGGTCAAGTTAATCATCTAAAGATGACAAAGGTAAGTTGTACACAGTAAGTTGATTCGCCTATTTATAGAATGTAATGTTGCAAAGCTTTATTATTATTTGCAATATTTTATGCAGACAAAAATCTAACATGTGTCTAAATAGGAAATAAAAACAAGGGAAAAGGAAACATTGAATTAACAAATGGTATTGTGTATTCAAAATCGAAATAACAAAACTTATCCGTGACACATACAATTATCAAAAACAATATAGATATAAAAACATTTTTAGTTTCAATAACGATTGACCTGCAGCTGTTGTTTGTAAGTTTATTATAGAATAGCATTATGATTATATTTTTTTTAATGTAATATCATGTACTAATATCTATATTACATTGGCATCCTACACTTTCTTGCTTTGGACAAACAAATGCTTACAAATAATAAGAGGTAAATTAAATATATAGCAAATTAATACACTAAAATGCTTCAGATTTACATTTCTTAAAGAACTACTGGCAGTTTTATAATTAAATATGTTTTTGTCGTCTTCTCATACATAAACAAGAATGTGTCCATAGTACACGGATGCCCCACTCCCACTATCATTATCTATGTTCAGTGGACCGTGAAATTGGGGTCAAAACCTTAATTTGGAATTAAAATTAGAAAGATCATATCATAGTGAACATGTGTACTAAGTTTCAAGTTGATATAACTTTAATTTCATCAAAAACTACCTTGACCAAAAAAGTTTACCTGAACTTTGCACTATCATTTTCTATGTTCAGTGGACCATGAAATTGGGGTCAAAACTATAATTTGGCATTAAAATTAGAAAGATCATATCATGGGGAACATGTGTATTAAGTTTCAAGTTGATTGGACTTCAGCTTCATCAAAAACTACCTCGACCAAAAACTTTAACCGGACGGACGAACGGAGGCACAGACCAGAAAACATAATGCCCCTCTACTATCGTAGGTGGGGCATAAAAATAATAAAACAAAAATAATTTGGTTTAAGCGGGTAGACCTTTGTTCAGGGAGATAACTCTTTAAATCAGTTGAGCGTTTGTAAAAGTCAAGTTCATCAATGTATTTTAAGCATTTACCTGAAACAGATTGAAAATAATCTATGTAACCTAGAAGCTTAGAATATATTTTTGAAAATGGTTCACACAAACGTACTGATGATTTAAAGAGTTATTTCCCTTAACCTAGGTCTACCTCCTTAAGATAGCCTGGACAGTACAAAAGATCAAATCGATGGAGAAAAACAAACCCGGATTACAAACCAAACCCGAGGGAAACGCACCAACTTTAAGAGTAAAACAAAGTAAGGGGACGACCATTTAATATCCTTGGGGGAGGAGTTTTTTTAACACTTTTTAACGTCTTAACATTTTCTAAATATTTGCTGTATACAATTACCTTAGTCGTCAAGGTAAAAGACTATGGGTCCATGTTTACCAAATCAACCATCTATCCAGGAGCAATTGAAGGGTAAAAATTTTGTCAACTTTTTATTTTGGATTAACAATTAGTTTCAAAAATATATCCTCATAAAGCATGTTAGAAGCAGTTCTATACCTTAATTTCAACCTAGTAAATAATTTTAGTATACCAACAAAAATATGCACATTTACTTAAATACACATTATAAACTATTATTGATAACACTTTTTTTTATCATTTTTGTACGTTTGTATATATCGATAAAATCGATATTCTTATACAATATATAAACCAGAAAAAAAACTTTGTCTCAAGTTAATACCTTATTAATTATCTAAATTTTCTTTATCACCGACTTCAATTTTGTCTTATCGATGATGTCAATGTCTTTCAATTGAAAAACAAATTTTCGATTATTTTTCAAAATATATTTCAAGACATTATACATATTTTGAGGTACTTAAAGTGTTTTGTTAAATTTTATTGAATTCCTAATTTCCCATAGAGTCCATTTAGAATATATTATAATTATGTTTAGAAAATTATCATATTTGAATATTTCTATGTAATTACCTAACAGTATGTCCTTTTCATGTTTGGATTAATTATTCCAATGTTAGATTTGATAGATATTTCAAGGAGCTTGTTATGTTCTACAACTGAAAAATAAGTGTTGCACGGTTGCTATGTTGTTGTTATTTTGACAAATGTTGCATTTTCCATTTGTAATCTGCATTTTTTTTAAATCTTTCATCGGAACATAAAAATATTATGCACGAGAGAATCGTTTAATGTTATTGATACTAAAAACAAAATCCGGAGTTAACTCTAAAATAAAAGGAAAGAATCTGACGAAAGATATCTTCAGAACAACTATAATTAATGCTACCCTACCGATAACATTATCTATTTCTTTTCATTTAATTATTGTAGAAAAACCTTCAATTATTGTTTAAAATAAATCAACACTTTTCAAAGTTCAAGGATTGTTGATGTTCTCGCTACCAAAATTGAAAACGGCAACGTTTTTTGTGCAAACATTTCAAATAACATATACAGATATTTACAATTGTAATTAAAAATACTTCAGATGCAGATATTACACTCTTTATGAAAATACACTAAGAATTAAGTTTATGATTTATAGCTGTAAGACATGTGGTTGAAAATGTTTGATTTGATCAATTTTTATGCCCTTTGTAATTACCCCTACTTTAGACAATGTCTGTACCAAATCAGAAATATGACGGTTGATGATCATTCGTTTGATGTATTTGAGCTTTTGATTTTGCCATTTGATTAGGGACTTTCCGTAGTGAATTTTACTCGGAGTTCAGTATTTTATTGATTTTACTTTTTTTATAGCTTTCGATGGTAATAATTTATATAGTATTGCTTGAATGAAATTTTTAAACACAGTTTAGATCCGAGTAGGAAGTTGTAACAATAAAGCGGACATATACATTCAGCTAACAAATTACATTGTTTATCCGAAACTGAAAGTACGGAAATTATTGACGACAAAAAAAAATCATCACACATGCAAATCAATATTTTCATATGAATTACTTCAAAGTATGTTAAATGATTATAGAAATTACAATCAAAATATTGGAAAGTGTAATATATCACATCAATCAAAAACAACCAACTTCTAATTATGAATTTGAAATCAAACAAATCTGCTTAACATCCAGTCCATAAAGCCAAACTTTATTGTGACTTTACTTTTTATTTCTTATTCTTATTAAAATGTTGGTTCTGTGCAACTACTTTTCGACCTCTAAATTGTCTATCTAGACCATAAGACGTAAAAGTGAAGCCAAATTATAATCCTTTTAAAAGTGCGAGACTTGACTAGACACAAAACCAGTTTTAACCCACCATTTTGTTTTGAATGTCAAAATTAGTTAGGAAGTTAGGAAAATAAAAATTGTTATATTATAGCTCGTTTCTGTGTGTGTTACATTTTAGTGTTATATTTCTGCTGTGTCGTAGTTCTCCTTTTATAATTGATGTGTTTCCCTCAGTTTTAGGTTGTAGCCCGGATTTATTTTTTTCTTAATCGATTTATGAATTTCGAACAGCGGTATACTACTGTTGACTTTATTTGATTATTGATTAACCGAATGATGAAAATTATACTTTATGAATTTCTTCGGTTCGTACCGTATGTCTTATTTCAATTTCATCAAGAACGATTGATAGCTGTTTGCTTGACGTTCTGTATTAACTATCTCATTCATATTCAGGAAGAAGAAACTTATTGCTAGTAAATTTGGGTAATCCAATTTGATATTTCAGGTACATCAGTAAATATAGCTAGCTACGGAAACATGTATGAAACAAAAGTATTGGCCCAATTTTAATATTTGGTATTAACTATAAAAAAAAAATAATTACATATTCTGAGAATTTTATACTCTTTCATCTAAAAATCATAGCTGTGAAATTAACGATTCATCTCACCGAGTATTTCAGTTAAAACAATCAAAATTTAGAAATACTTACATGACTTCCTTTCCAAACAGATTGACTGATTATGTAAGTTAATTGTATTAGGATATACAATAACATATAAATCTTTGAAACTGAAACATGTTAAACTTGTTGCAAAAATGTAAACCTCTTTTGATTTAATATGAATCTTTTGAAATAATATTATGTCTTATATATATTTTCAGCACTGCACGCAACATATTCTTTTTCGCGAAAGAACACTGAAATTAAACATTTAGTTCTGTATATTCAATGGAGCCCGAATAACACTATAGGATGCCAGCAGTTTTCAATAATATTTTGGAAAAGAACCATATTTCATACAAAAAAGGACCAAAACACAACATATCAACGCGCAAAGCCATCAATATAATTAAACTAATTGTAAAATAATATTCCAGGTGAGAAAAAGGATAAAACAAATTATTTGACAGGTTTGTTGTTTCATGATCAACTATGAAGTCTTCAAACTTTCAATTTCTTATGATAGTTCTACTTGTTTTGAGAAGTAATCCCTGTGTTTTTAATAATCATTGTTTTTGTTGGAAAGATGAACATTCTAAATTGCATGTGAATTGCTCGCATAGAAATATACAGTCGATTCCGACATTTCCTGCTGAAACATTTTACCTGGATCTTAGCTTAAATCCCATAGGAATAATAAAGAATAGATCATTTGGTAATCTTAATTATCTACAAGAACTGAATTTGTACTTCTGTGGTATAAAGGTGCTAGAACCAGACGCATTCATCGGACTTAAAAAATTGCGAAAGTTGAATTTACAAACAAACCAACTAACTTTCAACTTCGAGTCGATTCCTAAAAGAGTCTTCAAACCTTTGAAACCTTTGACATATATGAATATTAGAGATACAAACATTGATTCTCTGGAATTAAACTTTGTAAAATTTTCGCAATACGTGATATCCGACCTTGTATCATTAAAAACTTTAGTAATTGACCTTTTTCATGACAATTCCGGGGCTTTCATAATTGGAAAAGGGTTTCTGTTATTAAAGCGCTTACGCGTATTGCAGGCGGGACTTTGTCATATGGATTTCAATAACAGAACATTAGAAAATGTACCATACTTGGAATCTGTTGATTTTTCATGCTGTACATTTGCATCGTATGCCATCGGAGCACTGAGTGGACGCAAATTTAAATATCTGAATTTCAATGCTATCTTGATGTTGAAAGATGACCTTTATTGGGTTTTGGCTACAGATTTAGGAACAACAAAAATAGATATACTGGACTTGACCGCCACATTTCACAAATATTCCTTTTTAACTACATCTTTTTTCGTAAACTTAAGTCCAAGTGGCTTAACAGAAATATATCTGAATGACAACAGTGTTATTGAAGCCGGTACAGGGTCAACAGGGGATGATATTCTGCCTTCAACATTAAACTATTTAGATTTTTCTGGAAATCAGATAAGTGAGATACGATATTTCATGCAGAATTTGTCATACCTGAACCTAGAAAGAAATAACTTGGGAATTTATCTAAAATCAAAGAGATATTCAGCTTCTGCGGTCAATAATTTAACTGAAGTAAACTTATCCTTCAATAAACTATATTATCTGATGTTTTCACTTTTCTATGGGCATGCAAAATTAGAAAAATTGAATTTAAGCAACAATTTTTTAATGGATATCACATTTAATGTGTCGAATTTATATACGCTGAACGTGCTTGATATGTCGAATAACCGAATTCAAAGCTTTGGTAGAAAAACAATGGACAGTTTGGATAAGTGTTTCCACAAATCTGACATGCAAATAGATATTTCAGGAAATGTTCTGCAATGTAGTTGTGGTACACTTCAATTCCTAAAGTGGATAATTGACAAAAGAAGGTATTTTAGGCGAATGAAAAACATGATATGCAAATTTTCCAACGGAACTGAATTAACATTAACTTCATTTAGAAATACAATATTGTTGTTAGAAAAGGGATGTTCGTCATACACTTCACTTCTTATTGGAATTTCTATTTCGATTATAACAGCTGTTATAGTTGTGGCGGTTGGTTTAGTATATAGGTATCGATGGAGACTCCGATATATATACTATATGACTAGAAGTAAATATAAGCGATACAAAAAGGTCGAGAACGAACAAAGTTATAAATACGATGCATTTATATCTTATTCTGATAACGAAAGTACATTTATTATTAAAGATTGTATTCCTAGTTTGGAAGGCAATGCAGGTATAAAACTTTGCATCCATCAACGTGACTTTGTACCAGGCGAAGAAATTACACACAACATTACAAACTCTATTCACGAAAGTAGGATAACTATTTGTATTATAACAAGATCATTTATTGAGTCCTATTACTGTATGTTTGAATTTAATATGGCTAGAATGGAGAGTATCTACTCACGCGGGGGTCAGAGCATTTTATTTCTGGTATTCTATGAACAACTTGCACCACAAGATTTACCATTAGTAATGCTGGAACTGGTTCAACAAAATTCTTACATCGAATATCCTAATGATGAACAAGGAAATATTGTGTTTTGGGAGAAACTAAAAGATGTCTTGTCATAGATAATGTTCACGTGTTTTTGTGAAATTGTTAAATAGGTTGTCAGGAATCGAGCTTCAACTATAGGTTTAGCAATATGTAACATGAGCTCAGGAGAAACCCAACATAATTCTCTAGACGTTATAGATAACTTATATATTTTTGTGGACCAGAAGACAACATTCTTTTTGAGTGAATATCATGATCACTATTTATAGCGTGTATGTGTTTACATTTTTTATTACCTCTTTAATACTCAAATGAGGGACGAAAGATACCAGAGGGGCATTCAAACTCATAAATCGAAAATAAACTGACAGCACCATGGATAAAAACGAAAAAACAAACAGACAAATAATAGTTCACAAAACACAACATAGAAAACTTAACACTATGCAACACTTGGGACTGATCTTAGATGCCCCGGACGGATAATAATATCTAATTTCATATGTGGCCCCCTGACGTGTTGACATGGTAGTACACACCCGGAAACAAGTTTTACTTTGTATGTGTAATGCAATTCTCTAAGATTAGTACTGTGCTAATTCGAAGTAAATCGAAAGTAAAAATATCAGTGATGGTAGCTTTTATTTATGTGCCGACATACTATTATGTTATTGCATTGTATAAATTGATATTAAAATCCAGGAAACATGGTTAATACATTTATTATATTTTCTTTTGAAATCTAATTTATTGTCGAGTTCTTTTGATTAGTTACGCTGTATATTTTGTCTATTTGTGTCTAGTATCGACTTGATTAGTCACTTTGTTCAAAATCTAGTTTGAAGCCACATCTGCTACATGTATTCCAGTGTTTTTTTTGTGCCATCTGTCATAAAAGGCCGGTGACCGAAGTCGGAATTATGAAATTTTAATCGTCAAAAATGGTATACGGCTGTATTATATATCATTCGATTCGAAAATATGTGTACTTTGAGATTATTTTGGTCGTCAAAAGAAAATATGGTGCAGTCTTTATGAAATCAAGATCAAAGATCACATATCTTTTTCTATGAAAAACCCAATATTTAATTCTAATTTAAATACACTTTTTACAGTAGAATGATTGAAAACTTGAATCCATTTTCTTCCTTATTCAATTTTTTATTTAAAAAGGGGAAACCTATCATTAAATGAGATTTTCGAGTACACGTATGCGACTTTACAAAAAGGGGGGTAGTTTTCAGTTTAAAATGATGTATTTAGTTCAAGTTATAAGAACAACGACCGTAAAAACTTTACAAAATGTATAGAAAATTATGAACAAATATGTATTTGTTAATATAGCCATCTTGTATGCCGCAATGAAAGGGGAAACTTAAGTTTTGGCCAAATACGTTGAATTCGGTACATGCAAAACTGGCAACAAAAATTATTTTAAAACAAACTTTTAAGGTAGATAGGGTGTCTTCCTTCATCTTGGATTTGGAAATACCAGAAAACAAGGTCTAGATCTTTAATAGAATGTGCAAATTTTTAGAGTAGTAGGTAATTCATGTGTGAGAACTTCCACTTCGATATAGAAAATGACATGTTTTATCATATTTATGGTTGTATTTTACAAAAAAACGAAAACTTTTATTTGATCAATTTTTTTTCTAACTTTGCCACATAAGGGGAGGCACCTCAAATGCAAGGGCAGATAATTCAGATACAGGTATTTTTACAATAGAATGTGTTAGGAATTTACCTATTTTATAATGTAGCAAGAAAAAGGCTCTGGTGACCCCATTGTTTCTTTTTCTTAACGGAAAGCATACTTTTAAAGCCATCTTCTCATATGTTATCTCAAAATTCTATGGTGTAGATTACACTTTATTGCAGAAAATTTGGTTTTCCATGTATAATCTATACGAAATTTGTCAATTTTGAACACCGTGTAGAGTGAAAATAAGCCCGGTGACCCATTCTTTTCCTTATTATTTTTAAAAAGCATGACATAAACTACATTTTGGCAAATTATTAAAAACTTCTATGGAATACAATTTAGACACCCCATCTACCTTAATTGAGTTTTTACAATGTCATGACGATTTCTATGAAATGAAATGTATTTATAGAAATATAAATCATTGTAAAATAGACTAACAACTTTAAAAAGACATGTTTAATGATAGAACCGCCTTTTATTCGTTTAAAAATGGAGAAAGTTTCGGTTATTCAAACCCAAACTTAGTGACGCAAGAAAGTTTTTGTTTCTATCAAGGATAGTTTAACATACCACTAATTATACGTAACTTTAACCAGTAGTTCAGACCTCAAATGACTTTTGTAATGTAGGAACGTTATAACGATGGTCTGACCCATGGATGGAATACATATGTTCTTACATGGAAGGTTTAGCATATCTCGAGTCGGTATTGGTCCCAAGTGTTTCAAGAACACGACATATTTCTTAAGCCACAAATCCTATAAAAATATTGCGAATATGAATGTTAAGCTTCGGACATTGAACCTGCTGTGCCTTGGAGTAGAGTGGTGGTCTACCACATCTTTTTTATCCAGCATCATTGGACATTAAATTAAAAATAAATTGGCATTGCAAAATATACTTTGGCCGTATCAATCTATAAAAAGGGGACATAAAACAACTGTTACATCAGTGCACCTATAGGACAAATGTCAAATGAACTTAGTCTGGAAAGGAATGTTGTTTTTTTCTGCTGATTGCAACTCTAAATATCTCTAAACAAAGGTAAAATAGCCATCTATGATCGACAGTATACACTTGCCATGATCACATGACTGTAGTCTGTGGAATGTTTCCGATTGTCGTGATCGTGCTGTCATACAGTCTGGACTGTATAATTGATTTGATGTCTGAACTAGGGTTATCTTCAATATCGCACTGCTGACGTTTAAAAAACTTGCTTCTGTAAATGTCCTTGTAATTCATGAATAAAGTTGGAATTCAAGTAAGGCCTTTACTTGGATATGCTGTTTTAGAGAGTGTTATTCCTTGTCTTGGTTGCAGTACTGTTTTATTACAATAAATACAAGCATATGAAGAGAGTCGAAAGATGCCAGAGGAGCATTCCACCCCTTAAGTCGAAAAACAACTGACAAGGCCATGTCCAAAGAAAAAAGAAAAACACTCACAGACAAACAATAGTACACAAAACACAACCTTTTATACCCGTGACTTCAATTTCTTGACTTGAGCCAGCTACTTTTTTATCTTGGGGAATATTAAATATTTCAAAATGAGTTCAGTTCGGTTGTGTCAACAATATGAAACATGTGCAATGCGAATCAAAATTATCAATATGTTACAATAGTTATCAAAACTACCAGGATTATAATTCTATACGCCAGACGCGCGTTTCGTCTACATTAGACTCATCAGTGACGCTCAGATCAAAATAGTTAAAAAGGAATCAAACACAAATTAATGGCTAATTTTCCGATCTGATCTGGTACTTCGTATTTAAACATCTTAAACCGCGAAAAGATGTTGCTACTGAGTTGGGTAACGACAGAGCTAAAAGGATACATTGTTCGTGATATTGTGATTTAAAAACTTATTTTGTGTCTATTTCAATCGCCAGTTCTTCCTCATAATTCAGTACATGTCACCAAATCGAAATTTCCACGTTCGACACTAAGGTGTCACAACTGGAGCAGAAGCTGCTTAACCTTCCTTCTGGGGGCACATGCAATAATCCCTTCCGGTTTTCAGTAAGGTTCGTTTTGATCTTTAGTTTTCTATGTAGTGTTTTGTAGAATTATGTTTGTAATTACGTCGTTCTTCGAATTTTGCCATGACGTTTTTATATTGTTGCCGATTAATAAATTTGAATATCCATTTGAAAACTTGTGCCTGTTGTAAGTAGTCAGGTGCACACCCCTGTTTATGAAGACTGTACTGACTCATCATGCACGAGTTTAAAGTATCAATTGAAACATGTGAACATTATACGATGGCGCAGAGGATATAGTACTATTGAGATATGGGGAAATTATTGACAATTGGAAAGTTAAAATCATCCTTTTCAAAAGATTATTGTTTGTACTTAACTTGAATCGGTGTCAATATCAAAGTAAAGTTCAAGATATGAAGCAAACATTCTAATTTCTTTAGAATCCTTTTTCACAAGCTCACTGGGGTATATGAAATGAAATTACAGATCGACTGACATTTTGGTAAGAGACAGGAAAGCTTCAGTATATATCTGAATTTGAAATCAAGAACTAAGCAAAATGGTTTTCTTTAGGTATGTGAAAAGGTTCTGCATTTCCAATTGCAGTGCAAACTGTAAACACCGTTAAGTTAGGTAGACTTATGCATCATTTGTATCCACTTTTAAAATAAACAATTTCCAAGCAAATAGAATGAACTAAAGTCACAATCATTCGAGCACTTTCGGTAAATTTCATCATTACACCTATCAACTGTGTCAAAATACAACAGTTTATTGTACGTGGTAAACAATATTTCCACTTCCGTTTTTAATAAAATAACAGTATTTAAGGGATTAAACTTAATGTTTGCTTCTTTGAAATGTTAAAGCCAAGTTTCAACGAACTTTCTAGTTTTGTCATCTTTCGGGGATTTTGTCGGATCCATATTTCTTAAATGAACAACTGAAAAACTTAGTTTGCCTCTTATATAAATAAAACTATATCAACACAACCTCAAAAAAGAAGAACGGACACGAAAAATAATTCAACAAAACAATAAAACATCAACAAAACAAGAAATATCAAGTCCCAAATATTTGAGGAAAACTATGTATTCAGCCCAATTACGGACGGCACACAACTATCCGGAATTGTTTTATGTCAATGATGGAATAGAAGAGATTTTTGAAAGTTTAAATTGCAGTTTTATTACTTTATAGTCTTTATTATTTAATCCATTCATCAGCGCTTTATTGTATGATGTTGGAATCAGGTGAAACACACATTTTTCCAGTTTACAGAAATGTTTACCTTCATCATTTGTCAACAAAAGGCTTTTAGAATTATCTTTTTCGCCTAATACATAGAACGCTATGTGTGATGTTTGAATTAAACAAAAAAGAAAGATATTTGAGAGCAGCGTTTGAATAAAAAGCCAAACTGCATGCCACTAATGATCTGCATGTGAAGTCAAATTTGATGGCTAAAAGCGAAAATAAAAAAAAAAATGCACCATACGACTTTTTGACTACCAATCTTAAATTCAAGTTGAATCATTTTTCTAGTACTGTGTCAATTTGTAGCCGTATACCCTGATGTGAAATTAAACTCTTTTAATAATGGACTTTTTCCTTTTCCGTCACCGCACTATAATCTGCAGTTCAGTCTTATTTTTGTACAATACAATAAAAAGAATTAAAAATAAACGTTCAATTTTAAAGGAAAAGTGGCTTATTACTTACTAAGATGATCTACCAAACATAAGTTTTGGCGATATTGATTTGATATTGTGCTAAGTTTGCACAATGATTGTACATTTTTTTAATGTGGTATATCGTTCTCATGTAAAATAATTTTTTTTATGACATTTATTATATGGAAAGTAAAGGTTAACTGTTGACTATAGTACGGATTTTAACAAAGAGCACATGCAATGTCGTATAGTGAATTTAGACATGACTTCATATTTCAAACAGGGAACCCAAAAGGTCTGACTAATATTAAAACCATAAGCAAAAATCTTAACGACATACAATAATCATGACAACTACGGATTAACCATCAGAAGGCATTTCTTCACTGTTGAGTATTCGACTTCAGATTATACATTTATCAATGCATTTGTCATGTTTGTTGCGTTTTTCTTTCCTTTAAAACATTAACTTGTTATCTTTAAGTTAGTTCTGTTTCCAGTCCGGAAGGGTTTGTTTTATTTATTTGTCAAATACAACTCTGACTCTATCCAAAACGGAGGTAATTGTTCTCCGTACGCTCCTCATAGAACTTGGTGAAGAAAATCATCGATATTTTGAAAAATCAAAGTTTGCATTCATATTCTTCCGACTATGACCAACAAGGAACAGTCGCTTAAACAATGCGTTGTAAACATGAACGTTGTTATCCATAATTGTTGTGAAACGAAAGACAACTCTAATTATATCATGTCTATATTTGAATTCTTAAAGACTGACTGGTTTTCGTTTGTAGTATCTTATATGTTTTATTCACTGTCTATAATCGAGAAATACAAATAAGTTATCAAAATGGAAGATTTATATTTCTTCATTAATTTCTTACACGTCTTATCTCTATTTTGCCTAAAGGACATTACTGATTAAAGGAATAATGTACAAGCATTTGAAATTTATTATTTGAAATGAGAACAAGCGAGAAGAATCTGCTCATACATTATACGAGACAAAAAAAAAAAGAGACGAAAAAAGACCAGTATTTTGATTTATAATTTAAATGCATACCACCATATTTGATTGAACGATCATTGCACACTACAGTCTAGTATTTTACCTGCAATAAATGTTAAAGATTATTTGTCCATATAATGAAAAAAAAACCCAAAGTGATATTTTGCATTATTTAGACTGTTAATATCAAATTGAGAATGGAAATAAACTCATCATGAATACCAGGAATAAATTTTGTACATATGCCAGACGCACAAAATGAGGAATGTTTCAAAAAGACAACAACCAAACCATAGAGCAGACAACAGCCGAAGGCCACCAATGAGTCTTCAATGTAACGAGAAACTCCCGCACCCGGAGGTGTCCTTCAGCTGGCCCCAAAACAAATATGTATACTAGTTCAGTGATAATGGACGTCATACTAAACTCCGAATTATACACAAGAAACTAAGATTAAAAATCATACAAGACTAACCAAGGCCAGAGGCTCCTGACTTGGTACAGGCGCAAAATTGCGGCGTGGTTTAACATGTGTTTTGAGATCTCAACCCTCCCCCTATACCTCTAGCCAATGTAGAAAACACCAACGCACAACGATACGCACAGTAAAACTCAGTTTAAGAGAAGTCTTAGTTTTGTTTTTGAAACAAAAGAAAATAAACAAAATGACAACAATACATACATAATAACTACAGGTAATTACTAATATGCAAGCTGAAGGTTTTGTTAGCTTATGGGGTGAATACTGACATTTTTGTGATTTGTAAAGAATACTACCATACAAAGTTGGATGTGAAATACCTGAACGTATAAGAAGTCTCCATGTTGAGTTATATTTACGAATTATTTCCTTGTACCGATGATAAAATTTAGTAAATGTTTTGACTAGTTTGTGATATCGAAAACCCTGGTGTAATAATTTTTTCAGTAATACATACATTTCTCTAAAATCTAATACGTTGTTACATACACGAGCAAATCGTACAAGTTGAGATATATAAACACCATCAGATGGTGACAAGGGCACATCACCATCTAAAAATGGATAATCTATGATAGGAAACGAAAATCATCACTTTTATCATACAGTTTTGTATAAAGCTTCCCGTTAATGATATAGATATCAAGATCAAGTAAAAGGCAGTGGTCATTGTTAGTATTAGATTTATTTAAAGTAAGTTCAACTAGATACATTTCTTTAGTATACATCCTGAAGTCGTTTTATTGAGAGCCAATATATCATCCGAATATCTAGAAGTATTGTTAAATTTCTGTATCAAATGTTGTTTCGATGGGTCTTTGCTGGTTTTAGTCATAAATTGTAACTCCTAACAATACAAAAACAGTTCCTCAATAAATTGTGCACAGTTAGTCCCCATCCGAATTCCAATAACTTGACAATATACGGAGTCTCCAAAGGGAACAACAATGTTTTTTAAGTAAATATTCAAGCGCAGATATAGTATCAAAGAATGTCCAATTGACATAGTTCTTTTGTTTTTTGCTACTTAAAATGACCTAAACGATATGTTTGTTTTTGTGAGATTAAAATAACTCTTTGTACTTTTTAAAGGAATGTTTATCAATTTTTCATGGTTTACATTGTCTTTTGAGCTGATGAAAAAAGATAGAACGGGAAGCAGTACATGTTATCATTATTAAAAAAAACCGTGGTCCAACCCATTTTTTGGCAAAGTATAAGAACATTCTGTTTGAGGAAATGTAAAGCTATGTTCCAACTTTTGATATAAATACAGAAGAGGATTATTGACAGACGTTATTTGAGAGAAAATAACACAATGGCAAAACAATCTACATAAAAACTTTAGAAACAAATGGGTGAATGCAAATGCTACCAAATAGGATAAGGAGTGTTTACATGGGGATAAATTTCTGTTTTGTTGAACTAATGAGTAAATATGAGAAATAAGGTACCAACATGTATTGAAAAATTCATAAGCCTTTTGTTATTAATGTATGGACATATATTGTTGAGATTTTGGCGCAAATGAAATGTAAATCCTGGTATATATGATGAGCTTATTTACTACAACTGGGTTGATGCCACTGCTGGTTGAGTTTGTATTCCCCGAGGGTACCGCCAGCCCATTAATCAGCACTTCACTGTTAACATGAGTTGTCCTTGCTATTGTCATAATTACGAATTAACTGATTACAAAACTTTGAATTTTTGAAATGCTTAGACTTTTCTACCTAAGGAATACCTCAGCTGTATTTGGAAACACTTTTAGGAATTTTTGGTCTTTAGAGCTTTTCAATTTTATTTGGCCTTTTTGATTTTTTTTTATTCGAGCGTCAGAGATGAATCTTGTAGACGAAACGCAATTCAGGCGCAAAAAAAATAAATCCTGGTATATATGAAGAGTTTACTTCCTTATTTCAATGATAAAGAACTTCTGACGTCAGACACACAAATCAATGAATGTGTTAGTAGATAGATGTTTTTTTGTTCTGTTAAATTGTTTCTTTTAAAATTGTTATACGATGACTGATGTACCAATATTTTGACTATTTTATTTATTGTGTCTGTTTAGTTAACGCATCAATGTAAATATAACGGAATTTGATGAGACTGTCATCAAAGTGAGAGGGTTAGCGCTATAAAACCAGGTTTAATCCACCATTTTCTACCTTTGAAAATGTCTGTACCAAGTCAGGAATATGACAGTTCTTGTCTAATAGTTTTTGATGCGTTTTGTTATTTGATTTTGCCATGTGATTATGTACTTTCCGAATTGATTTTCTTCTAAGTTCAGTATTTTTGTGATTTTACTTTTTACAGTGCAAAGTTCATACATTATTTTTACAGAATACACTTATTGAGATACTATGTATGATCATGTGATCGGAAGACCTTGACCATTCATATAAAGTGGATAAACTCCCAGCGGAATAATATGATACAGAAATAAATTTGATGCATAATTTGTTCAAAGAAGACAGAAAAATACACAGATAGGTAAATATATGTCAATTTTTACTCATGAAAAGATATGTAATCTTTTGTTTACATATGCAATGCAAATCACACTTATATAACATATGAATATAAAGGGTGATTTGGCTAGCTATAACACCAGGTTTAACTAACTATTTTGTTTATGTCATGTACCTTGTCAGGAATATAGCATTTGTTATCTACAGTCCCCTTGTATGTATATTTGCGTGTGCTATTATTGTAGTTCAGTGTTTCTGTTTTTCCGTTACTTTCCGTTCTTTTGTGTCCTTTCCTTATTGTAATTAGTTTTGAATATTGAACAGCGGTATAGCTGCTTTCATTTATACTTTGTAATAAATTAATTCTTTTCCTGAAAAGCGCGATTCAATTTGTGAAATTTGTTCTAGTTTATCATTTTATCAGATGACATTTTTTGGTTCTTTTTTCAGATGTTAAAGACCACATACAATGAATACAGTAATCATTTTGACGATATTCGTTAACTTGTATGGATGCATACCTTCTGGGACAACACTCAGATGCAACTATTTTGAGGACAAAACATTTAACATACATGCCAATTGTTCAAATAGAAATCTGACAAATATTCCAACTGTGGCATCAAACGTCGTTGCGCTGGACCTAAGTTGTAATCGTATTAAAGTCGTTGAAAATAAGACATTTTTGTATCTGAAAGTTCTACGAGAGCTGAACTTGTCTTCTAATGAGTTAGAATGGTTAGATCAAGGAGCCTTCCTTGGCTTAAAAAACTTACAGAGTTTGATTTTAAGAAGGAACCAGCTTGCGTACAACAGCGAACATTTTGCGAACTCTATATTTAAACCTTTAAAATCTTTAACATATTTAGATTTAACCCTTCAAAGACTTGACTCTACAAAGATGAAGACTTCTTGGTTTTCGAAGTATGTTATATCTGACCTTACAAATCTACACAGCATCGGAATTGATATAGTGGCTTCGGCTACCGATTATATTTTCCGAGAGGGATTTTTATCACTCACAAAATTAACGGCTGTTAAATCAGGTTTTTGTTGTATCAATGGCAATGCGAAAGCATTTGGAAATATACCTAGAGTAGATACTATAGATCTAACTGATTGCAATATTCAGGCTTATGCAGTTGGAACATTAAGTGGTCGGAAACTGAAGTATTTAAATCTCCGTTCAACCAATCCACTGCCTAAAAACTGGTTAAAAATTTTGCAGGATTTCAGAACATTTTCCGTTCATACCCTTTTTTTAACAGATACTCTGATAGATTTTCAGGTATTTTGGGATAATCCTGTGTTTAATTCGTTAAAAGATACAGGTATACAGAATTTATTTTTAAACGAAAATGATATTGAGGAATTTAATTCCGATTGTAAGAAGCCTGGTTTTGAACTTCCATCAACTTTAAAGTACTTGGACTTTTCTAGCAACAAGTTAACAAGTTTTTGTTTATCAATGCCGTACTTATCAAGTCTAAATTTGGAACAAAACAATCTTAGAGATTTTTTGAAAAGGAATGTATATTATCGATCATATCCAACAAATTTAACTGAAATCAATTTGTCCTCGAATAACCTTGACTATCTAAATGTTTCACTTTTCAATGGACATCGATGCCTGCGTAACTTAAATTTAAGCAACAACTTCTTAACCGATATCAATTTCGACACATCACATTTGATATCACTTAAAGTTCTGGATTTATCAAACAACAGAATTCAAAAATTCAGCCAAAAATCAATGGAGAAATTAAACACCATATTTTATTTATCTGATGTTAGAATAAATCTGAGTGGGAATATTTTGCAATGCAGTTGCGATGCTATTCAATTTATTGAATGGTTACTGGCAAAAAGCAAATACTTTTATAAAAAGAATAAAACGAAATGTAGATTCTCAAATGAGACTGAAATTTTACTCACAACGTTCAGAGGTACGTTGTTGCAACTGAAAAAGAGCTGTAAATCATTTCTTGTCCTTATAATTTGCACCTCTATGGCGATCCTGTTAGTGATAATTATTTTAACAAGTGGACTTGTATATAGATATCGATGGAGACTCCGCTATATATACTTTATGACAAAAAATAAATATATACGAGACAATCTAATCCAAAATGATGATCAAAATTACACATACGATGCCTTCATATCATATTCTATCGATGAACAGGATTTCATTATTAAAGAATGTATACCGATATTAGAAGGCGGTGGCCTTGCACGACTTTGCATCCATAAACGCGATTTTATGCCTGGGAATGAAATTACACATAACATAACAAATTCAATTCACGAAAGTAGAAATGTTATTTGTATCATTACAAAGTCCTTCCTTGAATCATATTACTGTATGTTTGAATTCAACATGGCGAGAATGGAAAGTATCTATGCCAGAAATGGACAAAACATTTTGTTTTTAGTGTTTTATGAAAACTTACGACCAAAAGATTTACCTCTGGTAATGCTTGAACTAGTTCAAAACGATTCCTATATCGAATATCCCAATGATGAGGAAGGAAATATCATTTTCTGGGAGAAATTAAAGGAATCGTTGAAATAGGTTTTTTGGTTTGAATCCAGTTAGTTCTACTACTACTACTACTACTACTACTTGTATATACGTTGTGTACATGCTGTTTTTTTGTACAAGTTATTACCTATACAAAAAATTGTGTACGACTTATTACTAATACAAATATAACTGTACACCTAATTACTTACTAATCACATGTGGAGCAGGATCTGCTTACCCTTCCGGATCACCTGAGATCACCCCCAGTTTTTGGTGGGGTTCGTGTTGCTTAGTCTTTAGTTTTCTATGTTGTGTTTTCTGTACTATTACTTGCCTGTTCGTCTTTTTATTTTTAGCCATGGCGTTGTCAGTTTATTTTCTATCTATGAGTTTGACTATCCCTCTGGTATATTTCGTCCCTCTTTTGTTCACATGTTTGTTAAATATATAGTTTTGTTTATTTTTTATTTCTTCTTAATTCGTTTTTTTTTAATTTTTGCATCATTTTTTAAATTTACATTGTGTTTGTTTTCTCTTCTTTTGTCAGACGAGGTAAATATAATGTCGGCTTATGACTCATTTATAAAGATATAATAAAACGATTTACAATAAAAAGAAATAATTACGGACATACAAATATTATTGAGATAAAGAAAAGTAAAGTTCAGGTTAAGAAGGTGTCAATAAAGTGACACGGTAGTATTTACACTCCGATTTTAGGTTGCTCTATTGTGTACTCAAGTCAATTTATCTGAATAGTTTGATTTGACAAAATATACAGTATCTGCTGAACCTTCTTTCTTAAACTGAATGATGAATCAGGTTTAGAAAAGAATGAAAGAATTTTAAATACAGGCAAAAATGCATTTTTGAGGATTATTTAAAATTTGGTATTCTCTACATGATTAAAAATATAAAAATTTATTGGCCTTATGTTTATGAAAATATTCTTCTATTTTGTGAATTATTGGAGTAGGCAGACTATAATTATGGTGCAATTAGATCTAATAATACATGTTTGATATGCTTGTTTTAATTTGACTTGTTAACATACTTTCTTGAAATGCTTTTTTTGTTATTAAATGTTAACTTATATTGTGTTATATCTCGTCTCACTTGTTAACATACTTTCTAAAAATGCTTTTTTTGTTATTAAATGTTAACTTATATTGTGTTATATCTCGTCTCACTTGTTAACATACTTTCTAAAAATGTTTTTTTGTTATTAAATGTTAACTTATATTGTGTTGTATCTCAAATATGTTTTGAATATCTACCACCTTTGAGTATTACATATTAGGATCATATTTTCCTCTGATGTCGAGCTATGAACAACAAATTTATTTTATAAACAGACATTTCCGTTCTCATGACAACAACATTATTTAATTGAAGTCACCCGTGTACGTTTCTTTTTTTAAAGCAATTTTGTCACAGGTTGTTGTTGTGTATTTAAATTGTTTTAGATAGTTTTTTATGTTGTGTCATATATCAAATTTATGCATTCAGTGTAGATATAAGAAGATGTGGTGTGAGTGCCAATGAGACAACTCTCCATCCAAAAAACAATTTATAAAAGTAAACCATTATAGGTCAATGTACGGCCTTCAACACGGAGCCTTGGCTCACACCGAACAACAAGCTATAAAGGGCCCCAAAATTACTAGTGTAAAACTATTCAAACGGGAAAAACAACGGTCTTATTTATATAAAAAACGAGAAACGAGAAACACGTATAAATTACATAAACAAACGACAACTACAGTACATAAGATTCCTGACTTAGGTCAGGTGCAAACATTTGCAGCAGGATTAAACGTTTTAATGGTACCAAACCTTCTCCCTTTTTCTGAAACAATAGTATAACATCACAACAAAGAAAAACACACGATAAAATATCAATTGGAAGGCTGAACTCCATCAAAAAACGTAAATTAACACATTATGTACGAATAAAGTTGATCTGCGATACCTGAATGCAAATACATAGTTAATAAAATATTAGGGACAAACATCCAAGGTAAACGTTGATTAAGTGTAGGTTTACTTGTTTAAGTTTATACTTCTATTTTTATCAATTTGAGCCATTTCAATTGATATATGTCACTGATATTGTCTTATGGTTGTTGCCGGTTATCTATTTCTTGGATGAATTGATATTTTTCGTGTCACATTGCATGGAGTGTGATACGGAAAAATAATATGAAATCTTGTTTAATTTGATTGGCTCATTCAGAATCACAAGACGATATTACTGCATTTTCATTGGTTATTCGTTAGGTCAATGACGACTGTATGTTTCGTTCATGATAATGTACATTGTGATTTTTTCAATAGTAAAAAAAAAACACAAAAATTTTCACATTTCACTAAAATCTTCTTTTTCTCAAAGTTGATTACATTCTGAAGCGTACAAAAAGTCTAACAATGTATGATGTTATCGATGCCGGATAGGCTTATACGACGTCAAAATGGATTGCAAAGGCCAAGATCAATACTTTACGGAAGATGTAGTTCTACACATTAGTAGTGTTGATTTTAAGAGAATAAGGGTTCTCCAAATTAACTCGATTTGTCCCTTTATAGCTTGCTGTTTGATATATGAGCCAAGGCTACGTGTTAGAGGCCGTAGTTTGACCAATAATAGTCTAATTTTTACACATTGACACTAATATCTTCTTATTTTTATATGATGTTGTATTTGTAATCGAAGTTGTACAAATATATCACGTACGTGTTAGATATAGATAGGAAATAACAAACAAATGAAATAACACTTTATTAGCATAACAACGAGCAAAGTGCAGAAAATGTACATGTCATTTAAAAATATGCACAGGATATTAAATTCTATTTTAGAATATATAATTGTGACTGGCCAAAGTCTTAACTTTTTTTTTACAGGAAACTAAATATTGAATCGTACCGATACGTGACAAATGGCAATGATAAATTATGAATATAACTTAAATTCAAATTTTATTTGAAACTATCAAACGTGGAACATCCTTATATTTTGCTGTTATGATTGCTTTCGACTTATCTCTACTTTAACATCAAATGCATTTCTTGTCGGATTATTGTTCTCCTCCACATGTAAATATGACGAATATTGTTTTAAAATTAAAATTCATCTTATCAAAACATGAATTTTATTATGGCGTGCTTCTTTCGCTTTGAAAACAAACCCATACTCGAATCCAATAAAATTTGTTTACACATGCGTGTTGACTACTGCGGAAAAATGTATTTTAACTAATTCGCTATGCATTTAATATATTTGATTAACTTGAACCACTTTCAGACTCTTAAATGAATCTACGCATATGCTGTTACTGACAACAATGTGTTACAATTCACAATTGACATATTTGACCTAGATAAAAAAACCGTTCATGTTAGTTGTTCAAAACCCCTCCTGCTAAAAAACACATTGAATGCCGTATGCTTGTTTACAAACATAAAAGAGCCTGCACACATGCTTAACACCTATACACATCGGACATAGAAATTACTATAATTGTCCTAACCCGAATCAAAATAATTGATGCAAGCTATACTTTCTTGTAGTTTGAACATGAGTAGGCATTATTTTCGTCATTATTTTTGCCCGAGCGATAGTGAGGTCTAAAGTAACACAAATATAATGATTACCCATGTTTAAACTACAATAATATATAGCTTGCATCAAGTTTTTCTTAAATAAAATGTTGATTGATAAAAAAAACCAGTCTGATGATCATGATTAGCGTTTTGTCTTCTCCAACACTTTAATTGAATTTTTCAGCTTGCAATTTAATCAAGCCTTCATGGGGAAAGGTTGTCGGCTGTTTTTAGGTCTGACCCCAAAACGTAATTTGAAAAAAAAGAAGGTCGACAGCCACGGCCAAGTTTTCATAATTTGGACAGGCATACTATATGTATATGCATGGGGTTAAACAGTAAGGTGAGCATTCAAGTTCAGTCTTAAATCTGTGGTGTAAAATGAATATTTTTTAAAAATTAATATTACTCACGAAATAATTCAAACAGATAATTTGTCGTGTCCGGCAAAAATTTTGCATCGCTTTCTATCTCCTGCAATTAATATAGTGTTGCAGTTGTATACGCGATACATTATTGTAAATTCAGTTGACTATCGTTTGTTTTATATATCAAGTTTATCAGCCTGTCGTCTATTTAATTACATAAACTGCTGTTTGTAATTTTCAAGCTACATGTACGTCAAAATGAATTAGTTAACCGTTATTATGTTCGCTACTATCGGTTGTTGGTTGGTTCGATAATAACAAACTGCATTAACTACTGATCAGAAAAATTGACCAACGTTGCAAACATCATATCAAACCATAATGTTTTCCTGTTCAATGATACACATAAAACGCAGATAAAAAAAATCTACGAAATTGTGCCAAAAAATATTTGTTTTTAAAAACACTACAAATTTCAATTTTCACCCAAAAAGGCAAATTGTTGAAAGGACCATTTTATTTGTAGCTATATAAAAACTATCAGTCATAAAATTTATAATTTATTTTATCATTAAAAAAGATTATCGAACGAATTGATGGAGCGCGATGTTTTTTTTTTTAAATTTTATGCGTTCTTATTTCACATTTTTCTTTCTCAAACTTTACAATAACAGTTGTTCAATGATTTGGATAACATATATACCTAGAGGCTCTAAAGAGCCTGTGTCGCTCACCTTGGTCTATGCGCATATCATAAACAAAGGACACAGATGGATTCATGACAAAATTGTGTTTTGTTGATGGTGATGTGTTGGTAGGTCTTACCTTACTGAACATTCTTGCTGCTTTCAATTATCTCTATCTAATGAACCTACGAATCTATCCAAGTAGTCAAAATCTTTTGTAAAAAGGAGTAGGTCCGGTAAGTGCCGATTTTGGCCTCAACTTTCAGGTTCATCTAACAAAAGATTTTGTTAAATTTTTAAACACCTAAGTGTCTATTTCAGTTGATTGAATTAGTTTATGTTAAAGATTTTAACTGATTCAGTCATTAAAAGCGCTCAAATTCAGGCTTAAATATGAAAAATCTATCAAATATGCAAAACAAATATCACTTTTCTGATGGTTTTTGTCAAAAATGAAAGTGGCCGCATCCGTGTTCATCCTCAACCTTTATATATATATTATGTATTATCATCAAATACAACTTACATTTCAATATCATGAATGAACACAAATGCGGCCACTTTCATTTAAGACGGAAACCGTCTAAAATTTAACTAAAATGCTAAAATTGTGATGATTTCAGTAATTTAGCATGACTTAATGCTGCTAGTACCCAATATATGTGCATTGCATTGTCAAAAACAGCCCATATTTATGTAGCAGCAGTATTCTACTTTCCAATAAATAACTAAAATTTTACATTTTAACATTTTTGTAAATCTGCTATATTCTGGGGCCAAAAAAATGTCTTACTGAACCTACTCCTTTACAAAATTTACCAAATGTATGAAAATTGTTAAAAATTGATCATAAAGGCCAATAACTCCTTAAGAGGTCAATTGACCATTTTGATTATGTTGTGTTATTTGCAGGTTTTACTTTGCTGTACATTATTGCTGTTAACAGTTTATCTCTATCTCTAATAATATTCAAGATAATAACCAAAAGCTGCATATCTTTTTCTTAAAACTACCAAGTCAGGGGTAGCAACCCAACAACAGGTTGCCTGATTGGTCTGAAATTTTCAGGACTGTTAGACCTTGACCGACCAAACAAATTTTACCTGTCAGATTTGCTCTAAATGCTTTGGTTTCTGAGATTTTAGTCAAAAACTGCATTTTACCCTATGTACACTATTTTTAGCCATGTCGGCCATCTTGGACCGCAGGTGGTTCATCAGACACATTTTTCAAACTTGATACCCTAATGATGATTGTGAACAAGTTTGGTTTAATTTGTCTCAGTAGTTTCAAAGGAGAAGATTTTGTAAAAGACAAAAATTTATGAAAAATTGAAAAAAATGACTATAAAGGACAATAACTCCGTAACGGATTGATACGGTGCTTTTTGTCCGCAATTCGCTTTTTGTCCGTTTTTGCTTTTTGTCCGATAATTTTGCTTTTTGTCCGACACTTTTGCTTTTTGTCCGTTGCTTTTTGTCCGTTTTGCTTTTAGTCCGACACTTTTGCTTTTTGTCCGTTGCTTTTTGTCCGTTTTGCTTTTTGTCCGATTATTTTGCTTTTTGTCCGACACTTTTGCTTTTTTGGCCAGTGAATCTAATGGCGAATGGTCACTATGTCTAATGGCAAATGGTCACTATGTCGCTAATGGCAAATGGTCACTATGTCCAATGGCAAATGGCCCGTGAATCTGATGGCAAATGGTCACCATGTCTAATGGCGAATTGCCAGTAAATCTAATGGCAAATTGTCACTATGTCTAATGGCAATTGGTCACCAAGTCTTGTGGCAAATGGTCAGTGGACCTAATGGCAAATGGTCAGTGGATCTAATGGCTAATGGTCATTATGTCTAATGGTAAATGGTCACTATGTCCAATGTTAAATGGCCCGTGAATCTGATGGCAAATGGTCACCATGTCTAATGGCGAATGGCCAGTGAATCTAATGGCAAATGGTCACTATGTCTAATGGCAAATGGCCAGTGAATCTAATTGCAAATGGTCACCATGGCAAATGGTCAGTGAATCTAATGGCAAATAGTCACCATGTCTAATGGCAATTGGTCAGTAAATCTAATGGCAAATGATCACTATGTCGGATGGCAAATTGTCAGTGAATCTAATGGCAAATGGCCACTATGTCTAATGGCAAATGGTCAGTGGACCTAATGGCAAATGGTCACTATATCTTATGGCAATTGGTCACCAAGTCTTGTGGCAAATGGTCAGTGAACCTAATGGCAAATGGTCAGTGGATCTAATGGCGAATGGTCACCATGTCTAATGGCAAATGGTCACTATGTCCAATGGCAAATGGCCCGTGAATCTGATGGCAAATGGTCACCATGTCTAATGGCGAATTGCCAGTGAATCTAATGGCAAATGGTTACCATGTCTACTTAGATTCACTGGTCATTTGCAATTAGACTTTGTGACCATTTGCCATTAGATCCACTGACCATTTGCCATTAGACAAAGTGAACACTTGCCACAAGACTTCGTGACCAATTGCCATTAGACTTCGTCAAGTCTGTAGGGCGGAAAAAAGTAGAAGTTATTGTTATTTGTTTTCTTCACTGAAATGCAATACTTTTAATACTAATCCGTAAATGGGATAAAATGTTCAGTATATTTTTTGTTAATAGAGTATGCATGTACCATCAAAGAAAGATGAATGTAGTCTGTACTCGGAGTAGTTTTTTGTACTCTAAACACAGCAATTTTTGCCCATTTGTTATAATGAACCTTAAACTCGCAAAAATAATTTAATAAATATAAAAACGAAAGCAATGCGTAATCTCGTAATTCTCCTAACTGCTACTTTAAATCCGGTTGTGGAAAATTAAAGGAAGTGGTTTTAATACTCTACCCTCCTACGTATGATCTTGTAAACGTGCCATACACGTTGACCTATCCACGTTTACATCTCTCAGTATATAACATGTATAATGCAATGTAAATTAGTATCAATCATTCATTGAAGATGGAAAATTATAACCAACATATGATTGACCAACTGGTAAAAGTTATTCCACAAGATGTATTACAGAAGTTACAACAGATGTCAGCACAGGACTTTACATTGCAGGCTTACATTCAGTTAAACAACAAAATCCAACCGAAAAACAACTTGATCAAAAACCTACATGAAAAGATGACAGAGTTACAGAAGATTTATGAGTTTGACTGTCCCTTTGGTATCTTTCGTCCCTCTTTTAAAGATGATGTATCAAATTTTGAGAGCCGAACATGAGCCATGAAGTATGCAAGAAAAGATCATTTCATTCGACACCAACAGAATCATACAAATATAAACTAGGAATGTGAACATAGTGGTTTAACAACGAAAAGGAAATGTGTTTTATCTAAACATATGTATATGCAGGGAAGACATGATGTAAAGAAAAGAGCCCAGAAGGAAGACGATTTACAACAACCCCCCAGTAAACGTCAGAGGACAGATGGTATTGACCAACCTTCCGAGGAACGATTACGAGAGAAAAGATACAAAACAACAGCAGTTCTGAACGATGGTGTGGATAACATCCGTTTACAACCCAGCAACAATGAAGAGAGATATGACTTGATGCTATTTTTCATAGAAAATCAAGTGGATTTTGTGCAAATATAGAGGACAAGCTACTAAAAAACAATATTAAGTTTTATTTGAGTGTACAAGTTTAAATTATTAATAATTCACCAGATGGAAAATACGACGATACTGGTCCACATTTCAATAGTAAAGTGAGTACCTTTTTACAATCTGTTGCTAGTGAAATACCTCACGAGTTGAATAAAGGATTTAAAAAAAAAGTATTCATTTCTTTCGAATGGGTTCTCAGAAGCTTTCAGACATACCTTCATACAAGATAAAATCAACAAACATTTTGGTCATTGCAGTTCCCCTGTCAATTGCCTTCAAACGGAATTCCTAGACTAATTTTGGTGCTATAAGGCCACTTGCTATATTGACCAACCCACGAGGATGTTGTTAAATATATAATGGGTTCACTATTGACTCCTGCAAATGACTGATTAAGTTGTTGACATGATGTTCATCCCGATTGATAGTTGCAGGTCTACTTTCATCATGTGTGTTTTTATCAACAGTAACCAAGCTTCATCTCTTTTGCATTGCTGCACTCAACTGGCCTACTGTGTGTCTGATTTTTTGCGTTAATTAGACAACTGACCAGAGCAGACGCGTCCTCTGTCACTGGAAGGGAACGTACTTGGCTACGTATGATCTTCATATTATTCAATATGCTTCACTGCAATTGGTAGGAGACAAAGACTGAACCTGAAACACCGCCATAGCCATTACATGGAACGTATCTTTACCATCTGGAGACAGTTTCACAAAAAATACTTAAGACTAAGATTGATCGTAAGTCATGAACAATTCAGTATACTTACGATCAATCTTAATCGTAAGTTTTTTTGTGAAATCGACTCCTGTTGTTTCCGTATGAATTTAAACATTGACTGCTCTGCCTTGAATGAGGCTAACTTCCCCAGGACACGATATAATACATTGAGGAACATATGTTCCATCTTGTCAATATCATGAGCTGCTACGCTAGTAAGAAATCATCTCAGCTCGTTGTTAGTAACATAGAGCTCATGACAATCAACCGAATCATGTAAAGCTAACAAATTGTTATTGTTGGCATTTGTTTATGTATAGACCAATGCATGTAGGTTCTAAATACTAAGTATTAAAGACTTGGACTCTTTGAAAGGCCACTAGTCTTATTACCACATGTTAAGATAGTCGGAAATATAAATTCGTTACATAGTGTGCTACTGACCTAATACAATCTACATGGGGTCATTCAATTCCATATGGGGATTCTAGCTTCGTTATCACTCCATATTGTATTAACTGACCCCATATATATCGTATTAAATCACAAGCACACTATGTAACTAAAAGTATGACGAGATCGCCAGTTTAATTATGTAAAATACCGACAGCTTTATGTAGTACGAGATCTTCATCACAATCAGGTGTTGACACAGTGCTCAGATCATCAGTTCTGACATGTTTTATCATTTGGATCCTATCAATTGATGCTTCCTCGATCTTTTTATATATTCATGAATACGCCTTATATCAACTTCATTCTTTCGCTGAGTCAAAGTTCAAAGAGAAGTTGCTTTTCCCTTTACAGCTTTAAAACTTAACCGCTCTTCTATAAATACTTGAATAACGATATAACGTTAGAGTTTCTGTCCTTTTAAGTGGCAGGGATGAGAGAGGGTAGTTTGACAGAACAATATATCCAGTTAGACTTTGTCCGGAAAAATCCTCGAGTCATTCCCGTAAAGAGTTTTCTATCTATGGATCCCATTTATTTTTCAAAATAATACTTCTTAAAATATCATTATTAAATGCTATATTTTTTATTGAATGCAATTAGTAAGGCAATATCAATCTTCGAAACAATTTTAGCGAAAGTATAGTTCAACTGTGCATGTGAATCATGCATATTTATGATAAATTGACATTATCATAAACAGGTAAAGAAGTGATTACAGCGAAAATGAATTCCGTAATTGCGTTGGAATATTCATGAGTGCATAAAAATGCAAGAAATCCAGAATAATTCAGTAATAACAATATGTTTTAATTGCGTTATGAACTTGAAAGTACTAGATATGATTTTGATTTGAAAAAACCATCAAATCAGATACTCAAAAACATCTAACAGATGTTGCAAAAAATGGGTCATGTTTTGGAGTAAGGATAAAACTGTTACAAAAATGTTGTTTTCTCTATAAAAAAAAAAAAACACACACACAATATTACTCGTCAGAATTGAAAATATTTCTTAACTCTGATATAATTTTTACAAAAATTGCCCCGCACGATATTTTTACGACCGGGCAAAAAATGAGGTTCAGATATTCAACTATCGCTTGTAAAATAGTCAGCTGTGTGAAAGGTGGTTGCATTACAACGAAATGTTTTCTGAAAATGTAAGAAATAGTTATTTACGCAAAAATAAATAGATCAAAGAGGTAGGGACAATTTGGTCTGTATTTGCGTTGGAATATTCATGAGTGCGTAAAAATGCAAAAAATCCAGAATAATTCAGTAATAACAATATGTTTTATTGCGTTATGAACTTGAAAGTACTAGATATGATTTTGATTTGAAAAAACCATCAAATCAGATACTCAAAAACATCTAACAGATGTTGCAAAAAATGGGTCATGTTTTGAAGTAAGGATAAAACTGTTACAAAAATGTTGTTTTCTCTATAAAAAAAAAACACACACACAATATTACTCGTCAGAATTGAAAATATTTCTTAACTCTGATATAATTTTTACAAAAATTGCCCCGCACGATATTTTTACGACCGGGCAAAAAATGAGGTTCAGATATTCAACTATCGCTTGTAAAATAGTCAGCTGAGTGAAAGGTGGTTGCATTACAACGCAATGTTTTCTGAAAATGTAAGAAATAGTTATTTACGCAAAAATAAATAGATCAAAGAGGTAGGGACAATTTGGTCTGTATTTGCGTTGGAATATTCATGAGTGCGTAAAAATGCAAAAAATCCAGAATAATTCAGTAATAACAATATGTTTTTATTGCGTTATGAACTTGAAAGTACTAGATATGATTTTGATTTGAAAAAACCATCAAATCAGATACTCAAAAACATCTAACAGATGTTGCAAAAAAATGGGTCATGTTTTGAAGAAAGGATAAAACTGTTACAAAAATGTTGTTTTCTCTATAAAAAAAAACACACACACAATATTACTCGTCAGAATTGAAAATATTTCTTAACTCTGATATAATTTTTACAAAAATTGCCCCGCACGATATTTTTACGACCGGGCAAAAAATGAGGTTCAGATATTCAACTATCGCTTGTAAAATAGTCAGCTGTGTGAAAGGTGGTTGCATTACAACGAAATGTTTTCTGAAAATGTAAGAAATAGTTATTTACGCAAAAATAAATAGATCAAAGAGGTAGGGACAAGTTTGGTCTGTATTTGTTTTGAATCAGAATTATAAAGTTGTCAAATCCTGTTTGAAAATGAGTATTGAAAAGTATATATCATACGATTAAAATATGGTTTGAAAAATTTACACGTATCCAGTGCTACATATTAATGTGGAAGGCATCTGGATACACATTTGTAAATCACACATGTTTTTGTCAAATTTTACATCAATGGACGTTTCTAACTTTCCAAAAGATTTTTGGTTCGGTAAACGATGTCTTTCTCATACATTTTGGGTGAGATATAAATAGATTTCCAAAACCTGGCCAAAATAGAGCTCTATTTAGGCGTTTACTGCGGGAAAACTGATGACGCAAGAGCAATTGAAAAGTGTCTACACTTCTAAAATAACGAGGCCCAATTTGTTAGCCGGTATAACGTTAAAACGACGAATCAAATAATTCAACTTTATATATAACTTATATAGGACAATGGTGTTGTTAAAAATTACACCATTCCAGGCCTTTTTGTTTTCTACATAATCAATAATACCAATAATTAACAAGTTCCGGGTCGAATCCGATACCGATACCATTAGTATATGTCGCATGTAGTTTCCGTTACCTGTTGTCTTCTGTAAACCCTTTCTATCAGGAGAACCTGGAATTCTTCTAGCAGTTGTTTGAATTTATATTATTAAACTCTAGGACACTATTTAACAAGTCTGTTTTCTTCCACCTTTATCAGATGACAATACTAAAAATCAAGGCCAAAAATAAGGCATGGGTACTTTAATTCAGTCAGGGACCCGCGGGTGTGTTCTATAGTCTCTTATAAAAAAAAGTTGACAAAAGCAATAGTACAACAATGCCGATGACCATACTGCTTAAAAGTTATTTCTAAACAACAATCGTACGTACATTGAAATATACAAACAAATGCACAATGTTTTAATTTCATTATTTATCTTGATATATGCATTAGAAGCTTGTTTTTTTTTAATTGTTATGCCCGCGTCACACTGTCCCGATTTTTACGCCGATGGCAACACGATTATGGAAATTTTCAAAATCGGGACTGATCGTATCCAGATCGGGCTATTCGTAGTGCCATCTTTAACCATCGTAGAACCATCGGCCACTTTTTCTAGTCTTCGGGACAACTTCGGAAAGGGTTCTAAATTTTTTAACATGTTAAAAAATACCCGAAGGTGCGTTCGATGTTGAGGGTTCGTATTGAGTTCGCATCACATTCCTCACCATCGTAATGTCATCGGGAATGCATCTTTGAACATCGTATTGCATTCGTGTTTCCATCGTTTCCATCGGGCAGTTTTGACATTACGATGTCTACACGAATGAATCACGACGCTACCTGAAGGTCTTACGATGGCAACACGACTTCGTGAAGACCTCGTAATCCCGTCGTGTTGCCATCGAATAAAAGTACGAAGGCGCCAAGATGGAACTACGACGGCAATAAATCCAGCTAAATGTAAGTTAATTTTGCTCTAAAATACATTTAAAGTGCCATGCGCGATATGCACTGGTCAGTCTAATACGACAGTTAAGAAAGACGTTCACAAAACATGGAGCTCATAGACGTTACGCGCAATGTTCGTACATGAAAGCGTAACACAACGTCGCGAATATTTCGTAACGTTCAAACAAAAAATTGGACTGAAACGTTTTTTTTTTAAGCAAGTGCGACATTCTTGTAAGACTCCGCAAAATCGACGGTGCTTTTTAACTACTTATTGAAAATTGATACATTTTAGTTTTTTGAAAAATTAACAAAAATAACATTTTAAAAAATTATAAAATTCTACCATTATAAGAACAGTGATAAGCAAACAATTGACGTAAATTTGAGTTGAGTTCGTTTTTACGTCAAAAAATGGCGGTGCGACAACCTTGTAAGCCTTTAAAAATCGCTCATAAATTACTATATATAATTTTTCAGGATATTTGTCTTTAAATTCATAAAATTAAGCAAATTAACATTGATGTAGTAAATACAAATAATAAACTTTTTTCATTTTAGATAAATGTTTTTTGATTCTCAAATCTGGAATCCCATTTTTTTTCACCGTTGGACAGATTTGCCCTTGTAGTATGGAACGCGTTTTTTTTCTATGACGTCATCATAACGTCATAACAAATGCATAAAAGACTGAATGAACCATTCTGTTTATTAATGGAAAACACGTTTTTCAAAATATTAAACAGTTTTGACAAAAATCATAGTTTATTGGTTACAATAAATGAAATATGTTACGCGGGACAACCTAAAAATGGCCGTTTTTTTTTAAATGAAGCTTGTCGCATGCAGCATAAAACATAGTTTCAACAATTATTTCTTTCGTTTTTATTTTAAAAATCGTTATTTTTAAAAATAGGTACAATAGCAATGAATATGATATCACAAAATTATATATTTTGGACTTGCATCTTGCCAACTACACCGAATTTCTAATGAGGTACGAACATCGCGCGTAACGTCATATCATATGATTCTATGAAAACAAGAAAGGCGACAGCGTTGTTTCTATTAATTCAAATGGAACCAGAAGAGCAGCTATTACAGGCTCAGAATTTACTTTTACAAGAAAAATATTATTTTTTGTCAATTTTTCATATCAAGTAACATAATGAAAATCATAAACGCGCCTCGTACAACAACACTACAGGTACATCTTATGATTAAACCAGAAATTAAATGTACAATATAATATATATTCAATATTGATCAAACAATTTAAAACGCGTGATGCCTTCGGAATATAATTTAAATGCATCGTAAGCTGTACAAGACGTCTTTTAGACATCGTATGGCCATCGCGCCATTATCGTAATCCATCGTGTGGCCTTCGTGACCATCATGTAGGCTTCGGCTGAGATATGAAGCTTAAATATCCGTCTTCGGTTAACCTTCGTATGTCCATCTTTTGCTATCGTATATAATTTCGGCACCATCGTATAGACTTCATTATTCATCGTACTTGCTTCTGTCACTTTTTGGTATTTTAACGAGATCGGGACCAA
Source organism: Mytilus edulis (assembly GCA_019925275.1). Classification (NCBI taxonomy): domain Eukaryota; kingdom Metazoa; phylum Mollusca; class Bivalvia; order Mytilida; family Mytilidae; genus Mytilus; species Mytilus edulis. The sequence goes on from CM034351.1 coordinate 44,760,650, forward strand.
CTTCGTACGAACTTACAATTTTCGCATTCGAGTGTCAATCGTATATAAAAATCGGGACAGTGTGACGCGGGCATTAACCTTTGCAGCATATTAATAAAAAAAAAAATGGAAAAAAAATCATGTACTTACAAAATCTAAAGCTCTTTCAAGTCAACAATTTTCGGAGTGTTCCACATAATCTTTACCATGTAACAATTTCCAAAATATACCCATTTTACACATTTACGATTTAGAATACGCCAATCCGCTCATTGTTGCCGCGTGAACTTTCAATATAGTAATATTGTCTTTTCGTAAATACAAGATTTAAAGATGTGTCTGTGCAAATTAAGATAAAAAAAGAAAATATCTTTAAAATAGGTTATCTGTGTAATCTTACTTCATTTGACAATATTGAGAATAAGTGATCTCGTTTTTTGTACATGTATTTCACAGTAGGTTTAGTCTCCGGTTGGGATGGTTTTTATTTTCAGTCATTTTCTCTTTTTTTTCGAGTGAGTATGATCAAAAATGTAAACAAACAGACTTTCTTTCTTGTAAAACGTTTAAAAAGATGTTAGAAATAAAGGCAACAGTAGTATACCGCTGTTCAAAACTCATAAATCCATGGACAAAAAACAAAATCGGGGTAACAAACTAAAAACTGATGGAAACGCATTAAATATAAGAGGAGAACAACGACACAAAATTAGAACCTTATATACATGAGCATAGAAGATAACATAGTATTTGTGATAAAAATATATTATCAACCCTCAATTATTTTATTTTATAAACGTTTAATTTAGTCTTGTGTGCTTTATTCCAAAATATAGATTACAGCCATTTTTACTCACATACCAATGGAAATGTCAACGGAAATGCTTACACTGAATCTTTACATACTAAGGTTACAGACACTTTACAAAAATATCTTGTTTTTTTCATAGAAAAAGACATTTTGCATAGTAAATTCATTTTTATATGTCCGTGTTTTTTCTAGTGCGTCCGTGTTTTATCGAGTGAAAAACAAAATTCCTATGGCTTAAACTTTAATATATCACTGCATTCACGTTTAAAAAACAATCAAAAAGGTTAAAATAAAGTTCTTTGCAAAGCACGAAAAATGCATTAAATCAGTTTGATAATGCTATATTAATACGTTCATTTCGTTAAAAGGCATCGTTTATTTGTATTCAGAGATCTTCATGTTAGCGTACAGATATGGATTCATACAGTAAATATTTCGTGATGTAAAACAAACACTTCAATTCTCAATTTTAAACTTTGTGCGAGTTCAGACATGTTGGATTGAGACGTACGTACACATATTGTGTAACGCGGGTAAATGTGTGTTTTTTTAACAGAAAGTACATCATAAGTGTTTCATTTACTATTTATCTTGATGGTAACATGTTTAATCGTTCTAGAAATTGAAATCTAGAATAATGTTCAAATGCTCCTACGCGAAGAGGTCACACAGAAATAAAGCACCACCGTACTTCATTTTCATCATAAACACAAAGAATAAAAATTTACAATGTATATTTCATGTATTTAATAGGTGTACTCATATTATATACACATTTTTTATTTTTTTATCATTTCTAAAAGATAGTTTTAAAGCTTACAGATTATATATTTCGTTGTTTTTTAAATACATTGGATAAGTCCCCGCGTTTAACATCAGCTCAGTAGTCAGTAATTTAGTGCTGGCATGATTTATAAAAAACCTTTTCAAAATTGCTTACCTCCAATGGGGACTGGGGAATAGAAATATGGTCATTTAGGTCCTCTTCCGACCTGTAGTAAAACTCTTGCTTCAAGTACGCAGCCACCTCTGATCAGAATGGGACGTGTAGATAGAATGTCACGCTCACTACACCACTACACGTTAAGAACCATTGCAACAGTACTTTGAGGGTTCCGTAAGGGGGTCTGTTGCAAGGCAACATTTCTGTCAATATCCAATATACCCTCGTTTTCAATGACAGTCTAAATTTCCCAACCTTCATCCCGAACGTCCTCTGTTACGGGACCTACCCATTGGATTTATTGTTGATTTGTTCTCGTCATGAAAATGCATGAAATATTTTTCACTGCACGTTCAAGAAACCAACAATCAATAATTCAACATTGTCGGTTTACAAATTTAAAAATTATAAAGAGCCTAAGGTTTCAAGCAAAGTTGAACTTAGATTAATTTGGCTATTTATTAGGTGCTTTTGGTCATATGTCTGCAAATATTTCGGTTCTTACACATCCTTGGTTTTCAAATATTTGACTTTGAGCGTTACGTGTGAAGGTAATCCAGAAAAGCGCTTCGGACGAATGAAGTGTTGTTTTCATTTTTCATTAAATATTCCATTCAATTCAAATAATATTCTTTTATTTTTCAATTTATTGGGTTAACATTTAGTTTTTAAAAATTTTTACTGTTTTTTCTTAGTTTTCTTGCTCCTATGTCACGGTCATATATATCATTCATAAAATATTCTTGACTGTAAAAACAAAGGTAGCATGAAATGAAGTGGAAAAGATTATGAGTCCCTGTACTCGGTTCTATAGACCGTTTTAAAAAGGACACAGTGATTTCTTATATATCTTAATACTGCAAGGTTATGGCAAAATGTTTTCAGAATAGTTCAGAATAGGGATTATCATTAAATTGAAATGAGTAAAATTTGATCAACAAAGTAATTTGCTTTTGTAACTTATTAAGAATATATAACGTTGTCCTTTGCAATTTTATATACATTTACAAACTCTAGAATAAGTAGTTTTTTAAGCCCAAGAATGTCTTTTTTCTTATCACATTTTCATTAAAAAAAGGAAACCGGAGCATTTGTTGAAAAACCCGGATATTATAAACATGTTAAATAAATGTTGCTCTCGAAAAAAAACCCACGGAAAATATAAAACACTGAATTGTAAGTAAACTACATGGAAATTGTGCGTCGTTCGTGCTCAAAACATATATAGCATTCAGCCAGTAAAAAAATTAATTTAGGTTGATACGCGAGCAATTTATTCGCATATCAATATTAAAATCAAATTTACATAAAAGTTCTATAGCCTACTTTTCTCATTGACGAGATCCAGTTTTCAGTTTTCAAGGGAGGTAATGTTTTGTCACTAGATTACCCACTGAAAAAATAATAACTTGCGGCAAGACAACATGTACAAATAAGTATTCTTTAGCTTTGTAAAAAAACCCATGCTCTGTTATCCAATAAAATTAGTTTTCACATGCGTATATTGACTACGGCAGAAAAATGAATTTTATTAAATTGGTATGCATTTAATGTATTTCATTAACTTAAAACACTTTCAAACACTAAAATGATACACATTTTGTTACTAATACTTTTACAATGACAACAATGTGTTACAATTCGAAATTGATATGTTTGACCTAGATACCGCAACGTTCATGTTGGCTGTTCTAACTTCAAAACCCCTCCCTCTGAAAAACACGTTTCATCTATCCTGTTAAAAAGGCATGTATATAATAATTTCATTGAAACATATGATCTGACAATAAATATAAAATAAAGTATAGGTTATTATAACTGTTGTACTGAAATGACAAAATTGTTTTATATTTATGATAAAATGGATTGACCCTAGCAGGGAATCGAACCCCATTCTCCTATTTAAAAAAAATAGGCGTAATTACCAATATACCACCGAAGTTTCCAATGCATTTTACAAATACAACAAGATTGTCACTCAGTTTTAATTTTAATCATCATGTAATACAGCATTTTAAATCTTCAGATGCACAATGGCGTGCACTTTTATCAACTTTACAGGGTGTAGCTACCGCAAGTATAGTCCAAATAATTATGACGTCTGGCAAGGCTATTTTAATTTTTTTCTGGGACGCCACAAGGCTATTTTAATTTTTTTCTGGAACTCAACAATGCTATTTTATTTTTTTTCTGGGACGCCGTCTTAGGAAGGCGTCCCAGAAAAAAAAATTAAGATAGCCTTGCCAGACGTCGTAATTATTTGGACTACCGCAAGTATAAATGAATCTCTGTCAAAAGGCCCCTCCTGCCAAGTCTCGAATGTCAGCACAACTTTATCAAGGAATCCTCTATCAGATATGAACATATTTACCAATGCTACCATAACCGGCGGAACATTTACGATTAATTTAGTAACTATAGACCTACCGATTCTCCTTGTGCGTCCACCGCTATTGACAACTGACTTGAACATGTGCGTGTCAGAAATTGACTTCAAACGAAAAGACGGTTGAATTATAACTTTTCTGTTATATTGTGACACCAATATCGTTTTAGTTAATACATTTGTTAATTTCTGTTTCAATTTTGAATTTTAGAAAAACAACTTTGCGAAATTAAACTGGTTTGAACTAGTTGGATACAAATCGACAGGGAGGTTGATGGAAGAGCCTACACAAATACTGTACACTTATACACAGCGAACATAGAAATTACCGTAAATGACCTAATCATAATCGAAATAATTGATTATCACTCTGGCAAAAATAATCACGAATATAATGCCTACCCATGTTAAAACTACAATAAAGTATAGCTGGCATCAATTATTTCTTAAATAAAGTACAATTCTTAAATAGGTACTGGAGTTTGAATTACGATTTTTACCCATGTCTGTGTTGTTGGGGTACAAAGCATGATACAAAGAGAAACTATCAACAATAACAAAAGAAAAAAAAGGGAAACAAAATCAGCAGCAGTAAAAGATCAATCAACTGAAATTCTAGTCATGAATATATTCTAGCGTAATACATTGGAGCTTGGCTTTCTAATTTCCATAAAAACATACTGCATTCTATTTCAAAAATGAAATGCCGACTAGCGGTATTTTTAAAATACATCGTACTTATTCAAGACGAGAAAAAAAAATGAATAAATAATAATACAATGTATAATAGTGCAGAAATATAACATTCATTTCCTTTTCCTGTTCTGGTAATTCAAGATATATTTGGTTGAAATGCACTAGAAATTACCAATTGAGGGGAACTAACTCCGTAATTTGCTATCATTCTAACCAAAAGTTATCTGGAGATTACTCGAATTACCAGACACACAGAAACGAAAAAGCTACCATTCCTACCTCAAGATGAACGTTACTTCAAATTGGATGATTAAGTTGGTTTGGTTTTTTTTCGGTCAAATTTGAAATTCTTCTAAATTGCCTGACGTTTACAAAGACTTAAATATATATAGCACAGTTCACACAGATTATAAAGATGAATAAAACAAATTTTCATTTTTGGAAAACTGCATGGAATTTTTCAATTTCAAACAATATTCTCAAGCTTAAACTTATTAAAAATTTTCATTTTGCCTTATTCTACATGTGTAACTTCCAAAAATTATTTTTCGAATAAAAAGAAGCAATACACTATTCAAATTCAACATGCGTCGGTGTGAGTTATCACATCGGTGAAATATAATTGTATTTAGTACAATTAAAACATGTGTTACGTAGCCAAAACAAGGAGATGCAATATTCGGAAATAATGATAATTTCAGATATATGAGAAGGTATATTAGACATGTAATTACAATGTTTAAATTAATATTTACCGATGGACAATAGTATCATTTTAATATAGATAGCCTAGCTATATCCTATTAGAAGATACAATCAACAACTCATGTTACTTCATTTAATTTACTGATGATTATGTATAACATATCAAAAAAATATACATACAAGTTTTTTTATTTTTTTTTATTTTGATACAATCATCAATCTTTAAGTGTAATTATTGTCAATTTTTTAATATATCTTGTGCGTAAACAACACAACTTGTTTCGCCAATTCTTTTAAAACCTTTTTTTTCAAATTGGAAAGATAATATTAAATTGACTTCGATTGACAAATACGTACCCGAATTCGTCAATATATCTGATCAATGTACGTGTCCACACGTGGGTTTATGATGCACGACTGGGAGATTTCATTTTCTTGCTTGTGACAGTCCTACAGACAGTAGTTGGTAAGTTGAAATTTTAAAGATGTTATGTAAATATTATCTGTATGTAGATATCCGAAAGGTTTGTTAGTTTTACTTCCTTTTTAAAATTAAATACTTTTGAAAATTTGTGCCTTTGCACTCAATGATCATATAATTATAAAATCAAAATTATTCTTAAAATAAAGGTCAAATTAGAATAGAGGATGTATAAAATTTAAACATCGGTTATGAACTATTGCATATATCGATATTTGCTGAGTTCTAATTATTATTTGTTTTTATTCTTTACTTTGATTGTTTTATAGTTTTATTTTTGTTGGAAAAAGGGGTAAGTGTTGGGGTCGTTGTTCCAAGTAAAAAAATATTGGTTTACAGACTAGCAGAATATGTTTCATACATATCAAGTTTAAAAAAAATAATACATAATTTACGCAGGGTTTTTAGAGAAATATGATAAACATTAAAGTCCAGCTCTCAGCTTACAGAGGATATAATGTTATGTGTAAAACAAAGTGTATCATGTTGCTATTACAAACAAAACTGTAACTTTCTATTCATATTTTTCTTTTCCTACTGACTGTATATTTTTGTCAAAATATATTAAAATTGTTCACAATTATCATTTTATTTTCGGAAATCAATTTTCTTTTATCTTTTACACATCAACACACACTACTTAAAACTTTTTAAGGGGTTACATGGAATAATATATGTGTTGTTAATCAATGTGTCGGATTTTTTTCAAAACAAAATGGCATATAGACAAAGCAAACAATCATATATGATTCCATACATGCGCATTGCTTTCGTTTTTATATTAAATGCTTTTTGCGAGTTTAAGGTTCATTATAACAAATGAACAAAAATTACTGTGTTTAGAGTACAAAAAACTACTCCGAGTACGGACTACATTTATCTTTCTTTGATGGTACATGCATACTCTATTTATAAAAAATATACCGAACACTTTATCCCATTTACGGATTAGTATTAAAAGTAGTGCATTTCAGTGAAGAAAACAAATAACAATAACTTCTACTTTTTTCCGTCCTACAGACTTGACGAAGTCTAATGGCAATTGGTCACGAAGTCTTGTGGCAAGTGGTCACTTTGTCTAATGGCAAATGGTCAGTGGATCTAATTGCAAATGGTCACAAAGTCTAATTGCAAATGACCAGTGAATCTAAGTAGACATGGTAACCATTTGCCATTAGATTCACTGGCAATTCGCCATTAGACATGGTGACCATTTGCCATCAGATTCACGGGCCATTTGCCATTGGACATAGTGACCATTTGCCATTAGACACAGTGACCATTCGCCATTAGATCCACTGACCATTTGCCATTAGGTTCACTGACCATTTGCCACAAGACTTGGTGACCAATTGCCATTAGACATAGTGATCATTTGCCATTAGGTCCACTGACCATTTGCCATTAGACATAGTGGCCATTTGCCATTAGATTCACTGACAATTTGCCATCCGACATAGTGATCATTTGCCATTAGATTTACTGACCAATTGCCATTAGACATGGTGACTATTTGCCATTAGATTCACTGACCATTAGACAAAGTGACCATTTGCCATTAGATTCACTGGCAATTCGCCATTAGACATGGTGACCATTTGCCATCAGATTCACGGGCCATTTGCCATTGGACATAGGGACCATTTGCTATTAGCGACATAGTGACCATTTGCCATTAGACATAGTGACCATTCGCCATTAGATTCACTGGCCAAAAAAGCAAAAGTGTCGGACAAAAAGCAAAATAATCGGACAAAAAGCAAAACGGACAAAAAGCAACGGACAAAAAGCAAAAGTGTCGGACAAAAAGCAAAATAATCGGACAAAAAGCAAAACGGACAAAAAGCAACGGACAAAAAGCAAAAGTTTCGGACAAAAAGCAAAATAATCGGACAAAAAGCAAAAACGGACAAAAAGCGAATTGCGGACAAAAAGCACCGTATCAACGGATCAACTGACTTTTTGGTCATGTTGATGTTTTGTAGATCTTATTCTGCTGAACATTATTGCTGTTTACAGTTTATCTCTATCTTTAATAATATTCAAGAGAATAACCAAAAAACGGCAAAATTTCCTTAAAATAACCAATTCAGGGACAGCAACCCAACAACCGGTTGTCCAATTCATCTAAAAATTTCAGGGAAGATCGATCTTGACCTAATACCCAATTTTACCCTGTCAGATTTGCTCTAAATGCTTTGGTTTCAGAGATATTAGCCAAAATCTATATTTTTCCCCTATGTTATATTTTTAGCCATGGCGGCCATCTTGGTTGGTTGGCCGCGTCGTCGGACACATTTTTAAAACTAAATACCCCAAATGATGATTGTGGCCAAGTATGGTTAAATTTGGCCCAGTAGTTTCAGAGGAGAATATTTTTGTAAAAGTTAACGTCGACGGACGACGGACGACGGACGCCAAGTGATGAGAAAAGCTAAAGATGACATAAAAAGAAGATGTGGTATGATTGCCAATGAGACACTCACCACAAGAGACCAACTGACATTAAAATTAACAATTATAGGTTACCGTACGGTATTCAACAATGAACACAGCCCATACCACAAAGTCAGCTATAAAAGGCCCCGAAATGACAAATGTTAAACAATTCAAACGAGAAAACTAACAGCTGAATTTATGTACAAAAAAGTTGTTCTATTTGCCTTCTAGTAAAAGTTTATCTACCTTCATTCATTACGCGATTTCCCTTGACATTGAGCTATACAGTGGACGAAATATAACGAGAGTGTACATAGTTCACAGGTCATTGTATAGAAATAATATCGGCGATTGAGAGTGAAGGGAAACTATATGTCAATACAGGTAAATTTCTGAAAACATATTTAACTTTCAAAATATTTTTGAAGTAAAAGTAGAATTTAAATAGACCAACATTTCTAGCTGAAAACGAAATATTTTCAACAAATCAAGGATCAATATCTGTCTGTTCAATTTGATAAAATTAACAATACCAAATTCATTACAATAAATGAGTATTTGTGAAGGGATACTGTGGATTCATTAATTTTTGTTGGATACCAATTTTCGTGGGTTTCGTGGTTACAGGTAAACCACGAAATTCAATGTTCCACGAATGACAAATTTGCTATGGACTTAAAGGAAGACTGCATCAAAACCACGAAATTAAATATCCACGAACATCCAAGTTTTCCATTATCCACGAATATTGGTACCCACGAAAAAAAATGAATCCACAGTATTATGCTTACCGCTCAGTGATTAGATTAAGAAAAGATCGTAGAAACAAATTAAAAAGAGGAAATTATTCAAAATTTAAATATCTGTCAAACAACATCATCAAAATTTAGTTAAAGACAGTAAAACCTTTCTGATATAATAGGAATCTCGATATGTATCTGTGATATATAGAAATGAACGAGATAAAAAAATGGATAAAAATCGAAAGCAAACTGATGTAATGGCATATTGCGAAAACAAACAAAAGACAAACAACAGAATATGACACACAACTTTAAAAAAGAGTGACGAAAGATACCAAAGGGACAGTCAAACTCATAAATTGAAAATAAACCGACAACGCCATGGCCAAAAACGAAAAAGACAAACAGACAAACAATAGTACACAGGACACAACATAGAAAACTAAAGAATAGCCAACAAGAACCCCACCAAAAACTAGGGGTGATATCAGGTGCTCCGGAAGGGTAAGCAGATCCTGCTCCACATGTGGCACAAGTTATACATTAAATAACGCAGCTCACTTCCTCATAATAGGTTATCGTCAGTTCTATTCAACGGGACAAGGGTGTCGAGATCTGATGAATTCGTGTGAAACTTTGTTTTGTAACTCGGTACATCTGAAAATATAAAGCTCCTAATAGTCAATGGTT